>CAWUFW010021527.1:0-118429 GCA_963921515.1 Calotriton arnoldi
CAAATCAGTCTTGACCCTGTGCCTCATGGGAACAGTCCAGACCGAACTGCCAAGCCATGTCTTCCCTGGACCGGAATCAAGCATCCTAGGACCGGTTTCAGGCTATCAGCCTTCATCAGCCAGGATAGCTTGACTCCAGTGGCGTAGTGAGCACGGGACCCACGTCTGGGCATACCCTTCCCACTTAGGGCAAAATGCAAAACACACAAGATGATGGACGGAATGTTGCACATTGGCAAACATTCACCCCCAGTCACAGATCTGGGTTTAATCCATCGTTATTTTGCTTCACCACGCCACCCCAGTTCAGACATAGCCATATGCAAATCAGTCTTGACCCTGTGCCTCATGGGAACAGTCCAGACCGAACTGCCAAGCCATGTCTTCCCTGGACCGGAATCAAGCATCCTAGGACCGGTTTCAGGCTATCAGCCTTCATCAGCCAGGATAGCTTGACTCCAGTGGCGTAGTGAGCACGGGACCCACGTCTGGGCATACCCTTCCCACTTAGGGCGAAATGCAAAACACACAAGATGATGGACGGAATGTTGCACATTGGCAAACATTCACCCCCAGTCACAGATCTGGGTTTAATCCATCGTTATTTTGCTTCACCACGCCACCCCAGTTCAGACAAAGCCATATGAAAATCAGTCTTGACCCTGTGCCTCATGGGAACAGTCCAGACCGAACTGCCAAGCCATGTCTTCCCTGGACCAGTTTCAGGCTATCAGCCTTCATCAGCCAGTATAGCTTGACTCCAGTGGCGTAGTGAGCACGGGACCCACTTCTGGGCATACCCTTCCCACTTAGGGCGAATTGCAAAACACACAAGATGATGGACGGAATGTTGCACATTGGCAAACATTCACCCCCAGTCACAGATCTGGGTTTAATCCATCGTTATTTTGCTTCACCACGCCACCCCAGTTCAGACATAGCCATATGCAAATCAGTCTTGACCCTGTGCCTCATGGGAACAGTCCAGACCGAACTGCCAAGCCATGTCTTCCCTGGACCGGAATCAAGCATCCTAGGACCGGTTTCAGGCTATCAGCCTTCATCAGCCAGGATAGCTTGACTCCAGTGGCGTAGTGAGCACGGGACCCACTTCTGGGCATACCCTTCCCACTTAGGGCGAAATGCAAAACACACAAGATGATGGACGGAATGTTGCACATTGGCAAACATTCACCCCCAGTCACAGATCTGGGTTTAATCCATCGTTATTTTGCTTCATCACGCCACCCCAGTTCAGACATAGCCATATGCAAATCAGTCTTGACCCTGTGCCTCATGGGAACAGTCCAGACCGAACTGCCAAGCCATGTCTTCCCTGGACCGGAATCAAGCATCCTAGGACCGGTTTCAGGCTATCAGCCTTCATCAGCCAGGATAGCTTGACTCCAGTGGCGTAGTGAGCACGGGACCCACGTCTGGGCATACCCTTCCCACTTAGGGCAAAATGCAAAACACACAAGATGAAGGACGGAATGTTGCACATTGGCAAACATTCACCCCCAGTCACAGATCTGGGTTTAATCCATCGTTATTTTGCTTCACCAAGCCACCCAAGTTCAGACATAGCCATATCCAAATCAGTCATGACCCTGTGCCTCATGGGAACAGTCCAGACCGAACTGCCAAGCCATGTCTTCCCTGGACCGGAATCAAGCATCCTAGGACCGGTTTCAGGCTATCAGCCTTCATCAGCCAGGATAGCTTGACTCCAGTGGCGTAGTGAGCACGGGACCCACGTCTGGGCATACCCTTCCCACTTAGGGCGAAATGCAAAACACACAAGATGATGGACGGAATGTTGCACATTGGCAAACATTCACCCCCAGTCACAGATCTGGGTTTAATCCATCGTTATTTTGCTTCACCACACCACCCCAGTTCAGACATAGCCATATGCAAATCAGTCTTGACCCTGTGCCTCATGGGAACAGTCCAGACCGAACTGCCAAGCCATGTCTTCCCTGGACCGGAATCAAGCATCCTAGGACCGGTTTCAGGCTATCAGCCTTCATCAGCCAGGATAGCTTGACTCCAGTGGCGTAGTGAGCACGGGACCCACGTCTGGGCATACCCTTCCCACTTAGGGCGAAATGCAAAACACACAAGATGATGGACGGAATGTTGCACATTGGCAAACATTCACCCCCAGTCACAGATCTGGGTTTAATCCATCGTTATTTTGCTTCACCACGCCACCCCAGTTCAGACATAGCCATATGCAAATCAGTCTTGACCCTGTGCCTCATGGGAACAGTCCAGACCGAACTGCCAAGCCATGTCTTCCCTGGACCGGAATCAAGCATCCTAGGACCGGTTTCAGGCTATCAGCCTTCATCAGCCAGGATAGCTTGACTCCAGTGGCGTAGTGAGCACGGGACCCACGTCTGGGCATACCCTTCCCACTTAGGGCGAAATGCAAAACACACAAGATGATGGACGGAATGTTGCACATTGGCAAACATTCACCCCCAGTCACAGATCTGGGTTTAATCCATCGTTATTTTGCTTCACCACGCCACCCCAGTTCAGACATAGCCGTATGCAAATCAGTCTTGACCCTGTGCCTCATGGGAACAGTCCAGACCGAACTGCCAAGCCATGTCTTCCCTGGACCGGAATCAAGCATCCTAGGACCGGTTTCAGGCTATCAGCCTTCATCAGCCAGGATAGCTTGACTCCAGTGGCGTAGTGAGCACGGGACCCACGTCTGGGCATACCCTTCCCACTTAGGGCGAAATGCAAAACACACAAGATGATGGACGGAATGTTGCACATTGGCAAACATTCACCCCCAGTCACAGATCTGGGTTTAATCCATCGTTATTTTGCTTCACCACGCCACCCCAGTTCAGACATAGCCATATGCAAATCAGTCTTGACCCTGTGCCTCATGGGAACAGTCCAGACCGAACTGCCAAGCCATGTCTTCCCTGGACCGGAATCAAGCATCCTAGGACCGGTTTCAGGCTATCAGCCTTCATCAGCCAGGATAGCTTGACTCCAGTGGCGTAGTGAGCACGGGACCCACGTCTGGGCATACCCTTCCCACTTAGGGCAAAATGCAAAACACACAAGATGATGGACGGAATGTTGCACATTGGCAAACATTCACCCCCAGTCACAGATCTGGGTTTAATCCATCGTTATTTTGCTTCACCACGCCACCCCAGTTCAGACATAGCCATATGCAAATCAGTCTTGACCCTGTGCCTCATGGGAACAGTCCAGACCGAACTGCCAAGCCATGTCTTCCCTGGACCGGAATCAAGCATCCTAGGACCGGTTTCAGGCTATCAGCCTTCATCAGCCAGGATAGCTTGACTCCAGTGGCGTAGTGAGCACGGGACCCACGTCTGGGCATACCCTTCCCACTTAGGGCGAAATGCAAAACACACAAGATGATGGACGGAATGTTGCACATTGGCAAACATTCACCCCCAGTCACAGATCTGGGTTTAATCCATCGTTATTTTGCTTCACCACGCCACCCCAGTTCAGACAAAGCCATATGAAAATCAGTCTTGACCCTGTGCCTCATGGGAACAGTCCAGACCGAACTGCCAAGCCATGTCTTCCCTGGACCGGAATCAAGCATCCTAGGACCAGTTTCAGGCTATCAGCCTTCATCAGCCAGTATAGCTTGACTCCAGTGGCGTAGTGAGCACGGGACCCACTTCTGGGCATACCCTTCCCACTTAGGGCGAATTGCAAAACACACAAGATGATGGACGGAATGTTGCACATTGGCAAACATTCACCCCCAGTCACAGATCTGGGTTTAATCCATCGTTATTTTGCTTCACCACGCCACCCCAGTTCAGACATAGCCATATGCAAATCAGTCTTGACCCTGTGCCTCATGGGAACAGTCCAGACCGAACTGCCAAGCCATGTCTTCCCTGGACCGGAATCAAGCATCCTAGGACCGGTTTCAGGCTATCAGCCTTCATCAGCCAGGATAGCTTGACTCCAGTGGCGTAGTGAGCACGGGACCCACGTCTGGGCATACCCTTCCCACTTAGGGCGAAATGCAAAACACACAAGATGAAGGACGGAATGTTGCACATTAGCAAACATTCACCCCCAGTCACAGATCTGGGTTTAATCCATCGTTATTTTGCTTCACCAAGCCACCCAAGTTCAGACATAGCCATATCCAAATCAGTCATGACCCTGTGCCTCATGGGAACAGTCCAGACCGAACTGCCAAGCCATGTCTTCCCTGGACCGGAATCAAGCATCCTAGGACCGGTTTCAGGCTATCAGCCTTCATCAGCCAGGATAGCTTGACTCCAGTGGCGTAGTGAGCACGGGACCCACGTCTGGGCATACCCTTCCCACTTAGGGCGAAATGCAAAACACACAAGATGATGGACGGAATGTTGCACATTGGCAAACATTCACCCCCAGTCACAGATCTGGGTTTAATCCATCGTTATTTTGCTTCACCACACCACCCCAGTTCAGACATAGCCATATGCAAATCAGTCTTGACCCTGTGCCTCATGGGAACAGTCCAGACCGAACTGCCAAGCCATGTCTTCCCTGGACCGGAATCAAGCATCCTAGGACCGGTTTCAGGCTATCAGCCTTCATCAGCCAGGATAGCTTGACTCCAGTGGCGTAGTGAGCACGGGACCCACGTCTGGGCATACCCTTCCCACTTAGGGCGAAATGCAAAACACACAAGATGATGGACGGAATGTTGCACATTGGCAAACATTCACCCCCAGTCACAGATCTGGGTTTAATCCATCGTTATTTTGCTTCACCACGCCACCCCAGTTCAGACATAGCCATATGCAAATCAGTCTTGACCCTGTGCCTCATGGGAACAGTCCAGACCGAACTGCCAAGCCATGTCTTCCCTGGACCGGAATCAAGCATCCTAGGACCGGTTTCAGGCTATCAGCCTTCATCAGCCAGTATAGCTTGACTCCAGTGGCGTAGTGAGCACGGGACCCACGTCTGGGCATACCCTTCCCACTTAGGGCGAAATGCAAAACACACAAGATGATGGACGGAATGTTGCACATTGGCAAACATTCACCCCCAGTCACAAATCTGGGTTTAATCCATCGTTATTTTGCTTCACCACGCCACCCCAGTTCAGACATAGCCATATGCAAATCAGTCTTGACCCTGTGCCTCATGGGAACAGTCCAGACCGAACTGCCAAGCCATGTCTTCCCTGGACCGGAATCAAGCATCCTAGGACCGGTTTCAGGCTATCAGCCTTCATCAGCCAGGATAGCTTGACTCCAGTGGCGTAGTGAGCACGGGACCCACGTCTGGGCATACCCTTCCCACTTAGGGCGAAATGCAAAACACACAAGATGAAGGACGGAATGTTGCACATTGGCAAACATTCACCCCCAGTCACAGATCTGGGTTTAATCCATCGTTATTTTGCTTCACCAAGCCACCCAAGTTCAGACATAGCCATATCCAAATCAGTCATGACCCTGTGCCTCATGGGAACAGTCCAGACCGAACTGCCAAGCCATGTCTTCCCTGGACCGGAATCAAGCATCCTAGGACCGGTTTCAGGCTATCAGCCTTCATCAGCCAGGATAGCTTGACTCCAGTGGCATAGTGAGCACGGGACCCACGTCTGGGCATACCCTTCCCACTTAGGGCGAAATGCAAAACACACAATATGAAGGACGGAATGTTGCACATTGGCAAACATTCACCCCCAGTCACAGATCTGGGTTTAATCCATCGTTATTTTGCTTCACCAAGCCACCCAAGTTCAGACATAGCCATATCCAAATCAGTCATGACCCTGTGCCTCATGGGAACAGTCCAGACCGAACTGCCAAGCCATGTCTTCCCTGGACCGGAATCAAGCATCCTAGGACCGGTTTCAGGCTATCAGCCTTCATCAGCCAGGATAGCTTGACTCCAGTGGCGTAGTGAGCACGGGACCCACGTCTGGGCATACCCTTCCCACTTAGGGCGAAATGCAAAACACACAAGATGATGGACGGAATGTTGCACATTGGCAAACATTCACCCCCAGTCACAGATCTGGGTTTAATCCATCGTTATTTTGCTTCACCACGCCACCCCAGTTCAGACATAGCCATATACAAATCAGTCTTGACCCTGTGCCTCATGGGAACAGTCCAGACCGAACTGCCAAGCCATGTCTTCCCTGGACCGGAATCAAGCATCCTAGGACCGGTTTCAGGCTATCAGCCTTCATCAGCCAGGATAGCTTGACTCCAGTGGCGTAGTGAGCACGGGACCCACGTCTGGGCATACCCTTCCCACTTAGGGCAAAATGCAAAACACACAAGATGATGGACGGAATGTTGCACATTGGCAAACATTCACCCCCAGTCACAGATCTGGGTTTAATCCATCGTTATTTTGCTTCACCACGCCACCCCAGTTCAGACATAGCCATATGCAAATCAGTCTTGACCCTGTGCCTCATGGGAACAGTCCAGACCGAACTGCCAAGCCATGTCTTCCCTGGACCGGAATCAAGCATCCTAGGACCGGTTTCAGGCTATCAGCCTTCATCAGCCAGGATAGCTTGACTCCAGTGGCGTAGTGAGCACGGGACCCACGTCTGGGCATACCCTTCCCACTTAGGGCGAAATGCAAAACACACAAGATGATGGACGGAATGTTGCACATTGGCAAACATTCACCCCCAGTCACAGATCTGGGTTTAATCCATCGTTATTTTGCTTCACCACGCCACCCCAGTTCAGACAAAGCCATATGAAAATCAGTCTTGACCCTGTGCCTCATGGGAACAGTCCAGACCGAACTGCCAAGCCATGTCTTCCCTGGACCAGTTTCAGGCTATCAGCCTTCATCAGCCAGTATAGCTTGACTCCAGTGGCGTAGTGAGCACGGGACCCACTTCTGGGCATACCCTTCCCACTTAGGGCGAATTGCAAAACACACAAGATGATGGACGGAATGTTGCACATTGGCAAACATTCACCCCCAGTCACAGATCTGGGTTTAATCCATCGTTATTTTGCTTCACCACGCCACCCCAGTTCAGACATAGCCATATGCAAATCAGTCTTGACCCTGTGCCTCATGGGAACAGTCCAGACCGAACTGCCAAGCCATGTCTTCCCTGGACCGGAATCAAGCATCCTAGGACCGGTTTCAGGCTATCAGCCTTCATCAGCCAGGATAGCTTGACTCCAGTGGCGTAGTGAGCACGGGACCCACGTCTGGGCATACCCTTCCCACTTAGGGCGAAATGCAAAACACACAAGATGAAGGACGGAATGTTGCACATTAGCAAACATTCACCCCCAGTCACAGATCTGGGTTTAATCCATCGTTATTTTGCTTCACCAAGCCACCCAAGTTCAGACATAGCCATATCCAAATCAGTCATGACCCTGTGCCTCATGGGAACAGTCCAGACCGAACTGCCAAGCCATGTCTTCCCTGGACCGGAATCAAGCATCCTAGGACCGGTTTCAGGCTATCAGCCTTCATCAGCCAGGATAGCTTGACTCCAGTGGCGTAGTGAGCACGGGACCCACTTCTGGGCATACCCTTCCCACTTAGGGCGAAATGCAAAACACACAAGATGATGGACGGAATGTTGCACATTGGCAAACATTCACCCCCAGTCACAGATCTGGGTTTAATCCATCGTTATTTTGCTTCATCACGCCACCCCAGTTCAGACATAGCCATATGCAAATCAGTCTTGACCCTGTGCCTCATGGGAACAGTCCAGACCGAACTGCCAAGCCATGTCTTCCCTGGACCGGAATCAAGCATCCTAGGACCGGTTTCAGGCTATCAGCCTTCATCAGCCAGGATAGCTTGACTCCAGTGGCGTAGTGAGCACGGGACCCACGTCTGGGCATACCCTTCCCACTTAGGGCAAAATGCAAAACACACAAGATGAAGGACGGAATGTTGCACATTGGCAAACATTCACCCCCAGTCACAGATCTGGGTTTAATCCATCGTTATTTTGCTTCACCAAGCCACCCAAGTTCAGACATAGCCATATCCAAATCAGTCATGACCCTGTGCCTCATGGGAACAGTCCAGACCGAACTGCCAAGCCATGTCTTCCCTGGACCGGAATCAAGCATCCTAGGACCGGTTTCAGGCTATCAGCCTTCATCAGCCAGGATAGCTTGACTCCAGTGGCGTAGTGAGCACGGGACCCACGTCTGGGCATACCCTTCCCACTTAGGGCGAAATGCAAAACACACAAGATGATGGACGGAATGTTGCACATTGGCAAACATTCACCCCCAGTCACAGATCTGGGTTTAATCCATCGTTATTTTGCTTCACCACACCACCCCAGTTCAGACATAGCCATATGCAAATCAGTCTTGACCCTGTGCCTCATGGGAACAGTCCAGACCGAACTGCCAAGCCATGTCTTCCCTGGACCGGAATCAAGCATCCTAGGACCGGTTTCAGGCTATCAGCCTTCATCAGCCAGGATAGCTTGACTCCAGTGGCGTAGTGAGCACGGGACCCACGTCTGGGCATACCCTTCCCACTTAGGGCGAAATGCAAAACACACAAGATGATGGACGGAATGTTGCACATTGGCAAACATTCACCCCCAGTCACAGATCTGGGTTTAATCCATCGTTATTTTGCTTCACCACGCCACCCCAGTTCAGACATAGCCATATGCAAATCAGTCTTGACCCTGTGCCTCATGGGAACAGTCCAGACCGAACTGCCAAGCCATGTCTTCCCTGGACCGGAATCAAGCATCCTAGGACCGGTTTCAGGCTATCAGCCTTCATCAGCCAGGATAGCTTGACTCCAGTGGCGTAGTGAGCACGGGACCCACGTCTGGGCATACCCTTCCCACTTAGGGCGAAATGCAAAACACACAAGATGATGGACGGAATGTTGCACATTGGCAAACATTCACCCCCAGTCACAAATCTGGGTTTAATCCATCGTTATTTTGCTTCACCACGCCACCCCAGTTCAGACATAGCCGTATGCAAATCAGTCTTGACCCTGTGCCTAATGGGAACAGTCCAGACCGAACTGCCAAGCCATGTCTTCCCTGGACCGGAATCAAGCATCCTAGGACCGGTTTCAGGCTATCAGCCTTCATCAGCCAGGATAGCTTGACTCCAGTGGCGTAGTGAGCACGGGACCCACGTCTGGGCATACCCTTCCCACTTAGGGCAAAATGCAAAACACACAAGATGATGGACGGAATGTTGCACATTGGCAAACATTCACCCCCAGTCACAGATCTGGGTTTAATCCATCGTTATTTTGCTTCACCACGCCACCCCAGTTCAGACATAGCCATATGCAAATCAGTCTTGACCCTGTGCCTCATGGGAACAGTCCAGACCGAACTGCCAAGCCATGTCTTCCCTGGACCGGAATCAAGCATCCTAGGACCGGTTTCAGGCTATCAGCCTTCATCAGCCAGGATAGCTTGACTCCAGTGGCGTAGTGAGCACGGGACCCACGTCTGGGCATACCCTTCCCACTTAGGGCGAAATGCAAAACACACAAGATGATGGACGGAATGTTGCACATTGGCAAACATTCACCCCCAGTCACAGATCTGGGTTTAATCCATCGTTATTTTGCTTCACCACGCCACCCCAGTTCAGACATAGCCATATGCAAATCAGTCTTGACCCTGTGCCTCATGGGAACAGTCCAGACCGAACTGCCAAGCCATGTCTTCCCTGGACCGGAATCAAGCATCCTAGGACCGGTTTCAGGCTATCAGCCTTCATCAGCCAGGATAGCTTGACTCCAGTGGCGTAGTGAGCACGGGACCCACGTCTGGGCATACCCTTCCCACTTAGGGCGAAATGCAAAACACACAAGATGAAGGACGGAATGTTGCACATTGGCAAACATTCACCCCCAGTCACAGATCTGGGTTTAATCCATCGTTATTTTGCTTCACCAAGCCACCCAAGTTCAGACATAGCCCTATCCAAATCAGTCATGACCCTGTGCCTCATGGGAACAGTCCAGACCGAACTGCCAAGCCATGTCTTCCCTGGACCGGAATCAAGCATCCTAGGACCGGTTTCAGGCTATCAGCCTTCATCAGCCAGGATAGCTTGACTCCAGTGGCGTAGTGAGCACGGGACCCACGTCTGGGCATACCCTTCCCACTTAGGGCAAAATGCAAAACACACAAGATGATGGACGGAATGTTGCACATTGGCAAACATTCACCCCCAGTCACAGATCTGGGTTTAATCCATCGTTATTTTGCTTCACCACGCCACCCCAGTTCAGACATAGCCATATGCAAATCAGTCTTGACCCTGTGCCTCATGGGAACAGTCCAGACCGAACTGCCAAGCCATGTCTTCCCTGGACCGGAATCAAGCATCCTAGGACCGGTTTCAGGCTATCAGCCTTCATCAGCCAGGATAGCTTGACTCCAGTGGCGTAGTGAGCACGGGACCCACGTCTGGGCATACCCTTCCCACTTAGGGCAAAATGCAAAACACACAAGATGATGGACGGAATGTTGCACATTGGCAAACATTCACCCCCAGTCACAGATCTGGGTTTAATCCATCGTTATTTTGCTTCACCACGCCACCCCAGTTCAGACATAGCCATATGCAAATCAGTCTTGACCCTGTGCCTCATGGGAACAGTCCAGACCGAACTGCCAAGCCATGTCTTCCCTGGACCGGAATCAAGCATCCTAGGACCGGTTTCAGGCTATCAGCCTTCATCAGCCAGGATAGCTTGACTCCAGTGGCGTAGTGAGCACGGGACCCACGTCTGGGCATACCCTTCCCACTTAGGGCGAAATGCAAAACACACAAGATGATGGACGGAATGTTGCACATTGGCAAACATTCACCCCCAGTCACAGATCTGGGTTTAATCCATCGTTATTTTGCTTCACCACGCCACCCCAGTTCAGACATAGCCATATGCAAATCAGTCTTGACCCTGTGCCTCATGGGAACAGTCCAGACCGAACTGCCAAGCCATGTCTTCCCTGGACCGGAATCAAGCATCCTAGGACCGGTTTCAGGCTATCAGCCTTCATCAGCCAGTATAGCTTGACTCCAGTGGCGTAGTGAGCACGGGACCCACGTCTGGGCATACCCTTCCCACTTAGGGCGAAATGCAAAACACACAAGATGATGGACGGAATGTTGCACATTGGCAAACATTCACCCCCAGTCACAGATCTGGGTTTAATCCATCGTTATTTTGCTTCACCACGCCACATGCCTAGTCAAAAGTTTTTGTAAAAGTGGCACTTTTGGTGCATGCAAAAGTGAAAAACATAAAATGAGGCTTGTTCATAAATGCTTTCAGTCTGAAATGCTTGTGCTGAATTAACATGTGTTTTTGCAGTGTAGAGAAAACTTGTGCTTTCAGTGGCCTCTTTAGCTTTGAATCATGGAATGTGTTCTCTCTTCCCAGTTTCCTTTCCCTTATAATCTACACTCCCTGTTCCTGTCTCAAGAGACTTTGGCTTTGTTGCATATTTAGACAATGCATATTCAGTTCATAACACATCTTTTTATAATGTGTATTAATTAATCAACCATGCACCAACACTACACATGGGGCAAACGCATTTTGCATGAAAAGCTATCTAAACATTAGAGCATGTTGCTATGAGTATGTATTAACTGTGTGCGCTTTCAAAATTTACACTAGTGCATGTTTTATGCTATGTTGTACATTGCACATTTTTGCATTTTTTGCACAAATAATAAGAAAAGCTGCTTTACATTAATAGCTTTTGCAAGGTATCATTTATACGGGGTATTAGTATAGGGAGGTAAAACATAATGGGTTTCATTTGAAAATTAATACCCTTTTTGTGTTTATTTTGTTTTTGGGCCTAAGATAAAATGGCTGCCTGTGAATCCAGCAAGGCTGTGTATTGAATGAGAGACGCATGCGCAGATTATACCAGCTACATACTGCCAAGTGCCTCAAGTGAAGACCTGGTTCAAGGCCACCATGAACTGTACATTCTTGTTATCGTGCCAATGTACCAGTGTTTGTGGAATGTGTCCTTCCTGCGTGCGATATGACAGGAAGGAGGAAATAGACTGAAAATGTTTTCCTAGTAAATGTTGCTAAAACATATAATTGTATTAATCATTAACGCTTTTTTTATTAAAACTGGTGTGGGTTTGATTTGCCAATGAGAACAGGATGGTGAGACCCTCGTCATCTAAGCTATCCAAACAGGGTGCAAGCTTTACTGAAAATTGCAACCTTATTAGTATAGTCAGCCAAGAATTAGAGTATAAATATGACCTCTTTAGGGGCTTTGTGAGTTTTTTTAGCTTTTTTTTTTTTAGAGGCTTTAGAAGCTTTTGCGGGTGCAGTCTGAGAGCAGATTGCGTCGGATGAGAGATAGAGGGAGGTGGGGGGCATAGGCTAGCCTTGCACGTCATATTTTTGGCAAGGTAGATCACATTCCTCTGTGGTCTGTGAAGGAGGGGCCTTTTCAGGAGCAGCGTCTCTCTGTGAACACAGAGAGGACAGATGAACAGACCAGGGCAGAGAGTGGAGCTGGATAGAACAGGATTAGATTTAGATGCTAACATTTTTAAGTTCATGCTTTGACTAATTAATTATTTTTGAAAAGATTTATTTGTCTTATGCATTTATTTCTCTTTATGGGAGATTTTTGCCAATTATTAATTATTGATTAGCCTTGCATAATTCACTCTTGAATTATATTTCCTGAACTTTCTTTGGAGAATTCTGATTGACATTTGATTGCCTCATTCTCTTCCTTTATGGAATGTTTTTGTATGCAACCTATAATATGTTTTGTATTAATTCTATTTTTCCTATTTTCAATTCTGTAACCTTATTGATATTTGACTAATGAATAAAGGGTCAGAGAACTTTAACTTTTAACTAGAAAATAAAACCCTTTAAAATACTCACAACTCTCTTTATTGGCTTAAATATTAATTGCATTTTTGATTTTTCATGTTTATATAAAGTCTCCTGAAGGTAATACATGGTGTCAAGGGCCCAACATCTTTACAGCGGTAAATAGAGGTAAATGAGGTTTTGCATTGAGAAATTACCGTGAAATTACCGCTGCATCAGGCCTACGCGGACTACTGCCCTCGGCCTACGCTGCGCACGAGTGGGATCACAGATTTGGAACTGAACATCGGTAATTCAAAAGGCAGAATACATTTCATTGCACGCACGGAGAGGCGTAAGAGGATGACGCGTTGCAGTCCGAAGGGAACAGGATCATTGTTACGGAGGTGATTGAACACTACCGACAACTGTTACTGTGTCACTAACTCTGTGCCTCGCGAGCCAACAACACGTGGCTGTGGGCCACTGCTGACCGCTGCCTCCGGCCTACACTGCGGTCCAGTAGGTCACAGAGTCTTGATTTGGCAATGTTGGAGTTCACATCTGTGTACCGGCATCATCGCAGACTGCATCCCCTCTCATCACCTGTGCCACTAAGTGTGTTCCCCGACTTTCATGGACACTCACTGGTCGTACATTGGTGGCGTTTGAGTCTATGGAATAGGGGCTAGTTTTCATCCTCATGTAGCTGATACCAAATTGTTGGTGAAAACGAGGGTTGCGCTTTCCACTCCTCCATTTGCTGCTTCCAGATAACATCAGACCTTCCGCATCATGCCCTGGAGGACACCTTCCAATGTCCCCCGCAACCCTCCGCAACATACACCTCGGACATTGATGGGGACCCGCTCAGGTCGCATGGCCCATCTGACTGCACCGCAAGTCACCGCCAAGTGGCTGGGTGCCTGTGCCGGCCGCAGTGCATCCGGGGCCACTAACTCTGTGCTACTCAGGCCTGGGACCCCTTCTTCTGAGACATTGAATGGCCTCTGTAGCGATGGTCTTGGGGTCATCAACGCCATGTGTCTGTGGCCCTGCGCTGTCCGCATCCTCCGGCCTCAACTGCAGGCCACCAAGGCCCACACATAGCATCGAGTCTTGACCGGCCCGGACATCGCATCACCGCAGGAGGCACACACCACCACCGCAAGGACCACCTGCAACCGCCATCTGCCAGAGTCAAAACGGTGGTCCTGACAGACCTACGAAGTTGCTCAGACCTGTTGTGGATGCCATCATCGGCCTGATACCCTGCTCAGCACTCCAGGTGCCAGTGACTCAGTGCACCACAAGCCGTTGTCCGTTACTGATTGAGTTTTGTGCTGTTGTGAGGTTGCGCAGCAATGTAACCTCATGCAGTGGGGAAGACCTGGGACTATGATGAGGAAGATGTGTCAAGTGTGCGGACGGGAGAAGGCACAGACAATGGGAGGGCAGGAGGCAACAGCCCCAAGGCAGGAATGCAGACTGGTGGTGGTAGTCAAGCTACACACCCGGATCTATTACTGGGTATTGCGCTGTGGACTGCGGACGCAACTGTCACCTCAGGCAGTGTGGGAGACCTGGGACGTTGATGAGGAAGTTGATGCAGGTGTAACACACCCCACTGCATCTGCATCAGGACTAACTCGAAGGGACACAATCCTAGCAATTTTTTCACATGAGCGCACTCTTCTCTAGTGCCCCTACCTCAGTGCACTGCAACTCACGGAACCTCCTGACTGAATATTGGGTGACCTCTGTCCTTACTCCGGATCCCTCCATGTTGCTCTGCAGTTAACTCTGTTATGCTGGTGTTTTCTGTTTCCATTACACTGGTGTCCACTTTTCAGGTTGTTGCCAGCACCAAGCATTCTGTGCGGGCTGGCTTATACTCACCCCACACACATCCAGCACAGGCGTCACTGTACATGTAGCCCTGCCAATAAAGGGGCCGGGCGCCCGTGCCCTTAGCCAGTTCAACATGATATGTGCATGTGTCCCTGTGGTCTTGTTGTATGCATGGGGGCCCTGGGCCCTATGACATTACATTGTGCTGTGTACAGCGGACACAGACATGCCACCGCAGGCAGCGGGCTAGAACCTGGACATGTAGCTTTGTCGTCACCCACTCAATTCGTAAGGGGAGTGGACTGTGCCGTCGTACGCAGAGCCAACGTGGGTGTGTGACTGATATGTGCGTGCCCCTGGGCGTGGTTCTGTACTGGGTATGTGCATCTGCATGTGTCTCTATGACAGTGTGGGTCTCCTTTGTGGGGTGTAGGTGGTCCCTGAAGGGTATTGGACACCCACGTATGTGTTCTAGTTCGCATTCCATGGGTTCAGCAACACCCGCACCTGTTGGGCCACCTCCTTTTGGCATTCTGACACCTGGCATTGGGGTGCCATGTGTGGGTCGGTGAAGTGTTGTGAGCCAGCCTTGATTGCGGGTGCTTCATGCTGTGTGGTCTGTTGCAGGGGCTGGGTTCTCCTCTGAGTAGCTTGTCTCCCCTGGTCCTGGTGGAGGGTTGTGTGGAATGTCCATGGGCTGTTGTAGGGCGTCGGTGTCGAAGGTGTGGTGTTCGTCTCCGGCATCACTGATGGGTTGTCTGTTCTGACCTGCTGGAGGTGTTGTTTGTCCCTCTGCATTGTAAAGGGGAGGTGCATGTTGGCATTGTGTTGGCGCCTTGTTCTTGTCGACATGCAGACTGTGTGACAATGTACATTGTGACTGTTTGGGCGGTGGTGGCTATTTGAGTTGGGACAGTGGACATTTGGCCTACATGGCTGATGTGGGGTTGTAGCCGTAGATATGCATCTCACAGTTCCCTGCTCTGTCCAATGTGATTGTTCTGTTTCTGCGCCTGGGCGGACCCAGTTGTGTCCCCTGTTCTGCAGTGTGGGTGTTGCACTTTGTGCCACATTGTCATGGTATGTGCTGTGATTGCCATGTGTGTGTGCTGCAGTGTGCCACGGGGATGGGGACATGTCCCTGGGTAATTGTGGGTGTGCAGTGTGCTACACCTCGTTGTGCATGTGTGCCATTGTGCCCATCACCCCCTGTCCCCCCAGTCCCTGTTGGATCCTCACCCTGTTGTTGTTGTGTCGGGTCCTGTCGAGCTGTGTCCGTACTCCCACCTCCTTGTACCGTCTCCACACTGATGACTGTGGCCTGGGTTTCCTCCAGCTCCTCCTGTGGCGCTGGACTGCCACCTCCTGTCGCCGTTGCTGCCTTCCTGTTGGCAGTGGGTTTGTGCCTGGTTTAGGTTGTCACGTCCTGGCGGCGCCTCTTGGCCTCCTGGATTGGCCTCCTCGGCACTCCGACTGCATTTCAGGTGATCTGCTTGTGGGTCAGTTGCTGGTAGTGTTCTGTGACTCCGTGGCGCTGGTCTTGTTTTCCTGCGGTCTGCACCCCGTCTTCCTCTCCCTTTTCTCCTTGGCCTTCCCCGATCCCGTTGTTCCTTGCTGGTGGTCTGTGGGGGTTGTGGGGTTCGCGTTGACCTCTGCGCTGGGTCAGGGTGCATCCATGTTGCTACATGCTTCTGCTTGTTTCTGGTGTGTTGTTTCTGTGGTTTTTATGGTGCAATTTCCCGCCAGACGCGTGGGATTTGCAGGCCTGTGGCTGCTTTTCGCTGCTTTTTGTACCGCGATTGGCCTCATCGCATGATTTCTCGCGTTTCGCATTTTTTCGGCGTGGCGTTGATTTTCACGCTGACATTTGACGCGTTATCTGGTGACTATCGCAGGTTATTTTCCCGCGATAGGCTGCGATATTGAAAGTTGCGCTACGCTACGCTACTCTTGCGGTAGTTATCGCACGTTCTTGTGAATATACCCCGTTGTTTTTTAACTGGATTACGGATACCTTTAACATTCCATGAAATAATACGGATTCCACTCATCGAAAAACCTTATTCAAAATTATGCAAAAAAATACATGAAACTTAAAATTAATAAAATAGTTGAGCTGCAAAAACCAGAATGTCAGAAAGTGATACGAGTCCTGAAAGAAAGATAGTCTAAGTAAGGGAGAAACAGATATAGGCCAGAGGATAAGAAAAAATAAGGATTTAGGAAGGAGAGTAAAGCAGACAGCCTGATGTACCCAATTCAACAAACCAGGTAGGAAGTGGTAAAGAACCACAAGAACAGATACATAAAGACGGAGAGGAGCTGCAATAAACTGGAAGGCATAAAGGAAAGGAAGAAAGTAGGGAAAAAGGAGGGGATGTAGGGAATAGGCAGGAGGAGTGAAAGGAGAAGACTGTCTCCCTTGAGATATAACCAAAGAAAAGATGACAAAAAGCCCAAAAACTTTAGCCATTAAGTCACAAACAAAAAGAACAATGATGTAGGGGGCGAGAAGGACAGAGGCCCCAAAGAGGGACACAGAGAAGGAACAAATTTAATGACAACAGAAAAATCGGAAGACTGTAATCATGAAATATAAACATAAGCAGCACAATGGAAGGGAACTTACCGAACATTGAGGGAAACAACGCAACGGATTGAAGCATAGACAACACAACAGATGGACAACGTGAATAGGGACGTTAGCGTCGAACAAGATATGAGAGGGAAACCTGTGGAACAAAAAAAAGAGAACATGTGAGAAAGCGATTAAGTTTTGCTCAGTTCCATAGCTTCTCCTTTGTGAACATGGATACATTTCTAAGCTCTGCAGGATCCTCAAAAGTGAAAGTTCTGTCCTTGTAGGTTACTTTGAAAAAGCAGGGATGAATAAGACCATAACGGGCATTCATAGATCGCAGCGTTGGTCTGAGGTCTAGAAATTCTTTACGGCGATTAGCAGTTGGCTTAGATACATCTTGGCTGAAGAAAATTTTTGGGCCTGACTAAAGAATCTGTTTATGTTGCTTAGCAGCGTTGAGAATCGCCATGAGATCAGAGTATAATAGGAAATATGCAATGATTCCCCGAGGTTTGTTTGATGAGGATGCATTCTGGGGGCCTATCCTGTGAGCCCTTTGGATGTTGAGGTCTGCTGATTTCGGCAAACCAACTATTTGAGGAATGTGAATCTTCAGAAAAGAGATCATATCAGAGCCTTCAGAGCCTTCCGGAATTCCATACACTAACAGGTTGTTACGCCTATTTCGATTTTCCAAATCTTCTGTAGTTTTCTTCAGTTGCGCAACCTCACAGGAAAGAATGTCCACTTTGGCAACAGCATCTTGTGTGTCACTAATCTTTTGTTCGACGTCCGAGAGCCTTGAGTCCAGACCATTTCATTTCTCCCCAATTCTTTGAAGTGTCCTAGTGGTGTCCGCATAAAAGGTCGAATGTTTTGCAGTCCATCCATAATGCCCTCTAGAGTCAGACGAAGAGGTGATTTTGTTGGGGAGGACGAATCCTTTTTAACTCGTTTGTTGGTATTGCCGACTGAGTCTTTACGACCACTAGTATTAGAGCCAGTAGCCCCTTGGGGCTTGTTGGGTGCATGGAATCCATATTGGAATCAAGGTATTTCAACAACACTGAATACTCAACTCTCTCAGGGCCCAAGAATCTAAGTCCACAAACAATGCTGTATGGCTGGAAATTGCACTAATAACTCAGGCGAGGATCCTGACTGCAGAAGCCTGAATAAGTAGCCTTAAATTACATAAAAGGATAAGATATAGGAATTTGATGAAAAGAAGGGTTATCCGTTGTTAGTAAAAAAAATTGTGATGCAAAATATCATTATCTGTGAAGAAACTAGCCCAATTGGCCAAGAACCGCCGACCAGAGGGGCATTTCCGCAATGCTGACTTCTGAGGAAAAATGAGAGTTTCAGACTCTCAAAATGGCGGCCGCAATGCGAGGCACCACAGAGGCGGAGGAAAAGGAAGAAAAAATGTCCAAATAGACCTTTAAAGGTCTAGAAAACTTGCCTCAGCGCTCCACACTGCTTCCGACATAGGAATCCATCATTTAGCTGCCGCACCGTAATCGGGAAACACACCCTTCAGCTACGGCCGAGTCTCGGTGTCGCTGAGCGGCTCTAGGGAGCGGCCATCTTGTCTCGCCGCCGCCGTGCACCCCCATCCATTCACCCTTTGACTCATTTTCTCAGTCGCCCTGTCAGAAATTCAGACATTGTCCAAAATCACCCATCAATGAAGAAGCACTTTCATTACCATAAAAGCCGGAACCATTGGCTGTGCCAATGTTTCTTTCTTGTTTATGTGTTTACAAAAAAAGGCATTTAACCAATACCAGGTTGCAAGTGGTTGAATTAGTGCAGTAAAGTCAAATCTCTAACATGAGCTGTGATTTAGGATTCACATATGTGTATCCTGGTTGGCCAACTCAGCACTGTCCACTTTTGTAGTGCCTTCTAGAGAATCGTCCTCATTATCTTTTCAGCGCCCCTCCTTCTGTCTCCGCTTTTATCCCAGCTCACTGCTCTTCCTTAAAACTGTCTCCACCTATCCTAGTTCTTCCGGGCTCCACGCTAAATAACGCCTTCTCTCTAAACTTCTCCTACAACTCTCTGTTCACTTTTATTATATCTCTCTTTCTACTTTTCCTCGACCCCCTTTCCCCTCTCTTTCTCAGACCATCTCATTCCCATTTGTCACCACTCTTCCCGGATGCTCGGGGGTCTGTAACCTTTAACTAGGCAAAGATGTACTGCTTGCTGGGAGGGTGTGGGAATGTCCCCGGGTTTGCAGAAAGCTAGGAGAAAGTGGATGGGGTTTGCAAGTCAGAGTTGTTACAGTACAAGTATCTTTTTACATAGCACGTTTTAACTCCATTTCTAAGCGCTGTAAATAACCGATATTTCTATTACCCAGTTTACCCACCTCAGAATGATTGATGGCCGAGTGTGCCTTGCAGGGACTCCAATTTAAGGTTCACATTACCAAAAGCTTTGTAATGTTCAATTCACTGAGCCACCCTGCCCTGCCGTACATTCCCTTCACCTCTCTGCCACAAACAGCCAAAACACCGGCCTACCCACTGACCTGTCATACTAAGCATTCTGGCCCCAAAACATTGATTGCCCTGTAGCCCGGTCCGACTTTATTGTAAACCGAGTATTATGCTGACAACAATATTCGAAAAGGAATTGATTGCTAGGAAAAACATAAAAATAAAATAACATACAAGTACAGCCTTCTTTATTGAACTTTTTGGAGTGTTAACGGAGGGTTGGGCATATTTGAATCACAGGTTAATAGGACAGTGAGTTCTTGTTTTTGGATTATGAGGACCCTGAAGAAGATTTTACCCTTCCTTCCAGAGGAGCTAAGAGTATCGGTGTCACTGCATTAATAACATTTCGCCTTGACTACTGTAATGCTCTGTATTTCAATGCCAACCAGTATTCCTTTAATAAACTGCAGGTTATCCAGAATGCGGCTGCTTGGCTGATTTTGGGCATTCCTAAACATCTATTGGTGAGGGAGGGGCTGAGGACTCTCTACTGGCTCCCAGTGAGGAAAAGAGTGATGTTCAAATCCCTGTGTCTAGTTTTTAAGGCCCTTAACAAGCAGGGCTCTTACTATTTAAGAACCCCTTTCCGTTGGTATCTTCCCAGCAGGCAGTTGAGATCGGCTGGCCAGAGGAAAGAGACTGTACCTCGTTATAGGAAGTTGATATGGGGTGAGCGTGCATTTTCCGTGGCAGCTGCTAGGTTATGGAACACTCTCCCTGTACACATCGCCAGTCTTTCCTCTTACTCTGTTTTACGAAAGACTGTGAACACTTGACTTTTCTTACAACTTTATTTGCCTTGGTTGCTCCCCCTCATATGCTCCTGGCGGTTTAGCGCTTTGATGCCTTGGTTTAATGCACTTTACACATTTGAATTACAAATTCCATTATTTTGCAAATATGAACTCTTCTTCTGGTCTTGATTTTTTACAAAAAATATTTCACTTGAACATACGTCCCCATTGAAAAATAAGGGCCTGATGTATAGTTTGGAGACTGCGTTATTCCTCATTATATTGCATGTCACTTGATAACCATGACGTTTGCTGCTCTGCAATTCCATTGTACCAGATGGAATTACGGATCAAAGTATTACAGAAGTTAGCTACTTGTTAAGCCACCATTGACATCAGCTTAATTAGTTGATTGGCAAAAGGCTAATCACGCAGCTTAGACAATCTAAGGGCGTAGATAAGGATAGTTGTTTCTGGGGTAACTTATCTGAAAAATTGTGTACTTTACCCAGCATATTTGTTATGACACTAGATTGTTGGCAGAGAGTTCAAACCAAGCTAATGAATACATTATCAGCAAATATGCTTGATCCACAATGGCTAACCCCTCACAATCTGCTGCTGATAGAGACAAGGCTGCAAATTTAATTAGGATTGACGTAGCTGAACAATATAATGCAGTGGTAGCTCCTCCGATAAAGGGGAGGAGCTTCGCCCCACTGCTTTTTCGCAGTGAAATAAAGCAAAAATAAAATGATAATAACTTGCCTTATTATCATTTTATTTTCTCCTACTTCTGCAGCTACGTGTGAGGGGCCGGGGGCAGAGGAGGAGTGGTAGCACTCTCCTAAGTGCGCAATGACTGCTTGGCCGGCCTTCTCGGGTTGGCCAAATAGTCTTGCCACTTCTCATGTTCTCCATGCAGGCTGTATTACAGCCTGCATGGAGAACATGCCCAGGCTCCCAGTCAGTGTCTTAGCGCCGAAACATGGCGCTCAGACCAAACACAACGCTGCTAAGGCAGCATTGTGATCGGCTGATTGGCAGCATGGGTGTGCTTCCTGTTCAGGCCAGCGAGGAAGGACTACGGAGGAGAGATGCGGCGAGGAAGCAGTGAGAAGGTAAGATTTTTATTTTATTTTTTAATACACGCTTCCCCTGCATCCAAAGCCCCCGCCCCCCTACCTCCGGTCCGTGCTTGCCGCTGCTGCATGAATGCTAATTTAAGGCTGTTTATTGTTCCTCAGGCCTCAATATCTACATTCAAACCCACTCATGAAAAGTTAATACATCACAATGCATGAACCGTCCACCACTCAGCTCCCTCTCCTAGGCTCCTTCTCCTAGGACTCGCTTGCCTTTGACCAAGTAGAGCACTCCGCTGCCTTTTGACTAGGTTCCTACTATAGAAATACCGAATACATACATACATAAAATATACAAGGTGCTCCACAAATGTGTTAAGATGCTATCCTGTAGACGTCCCCTAGAATCGGGATCGGCCTGACTACATCAAAGGAGGCTCATATATGCTTATGTGTGTTAACTTCAGATCATATGAATGGTCAGATTTACTAAATTTTAAGGTATCGCAGTGCAGCAATCATAGTTGCCATGCTGCGTTGCATTGGGAGGAGAAAAGATATGACGTTACTACTGTCATCTTCAGCACTGGCGCACAAACATGCTGCCTGGTGCCATGCACACACCGCTGCATCCAAGTTAACTCCAGTTTCAAAAAGGTGTTATTTTTTTGTGTTGGACTTTGCATCAAAAACATGGGTATGGATTCTTGGATACGCCCATGTACAACCCATGGGATGGCCCTTCAACACAACGTAACACAAAGTAGCTCATAGCACTACTTTCTGTTACTATAGGGCGATCTTCCAGGGCAAAACAAGGTTTGTGCTGGAAAGTAACTCTCAATTCTACCCTTTGCACCCATTTGCACCACTTTTGTGATGCAAACCCGGCACAATGTGTTAGGAAACTTGTCCCAAAGTATATATTAGAAATAATTTTTTTTTTACTAATGCAGCTTCGAATGTTAATAGTCAGGTTTCATTGAATAGCAATATCTTGAAATGTCAGTTATCAATATCTAGTATTACACCAGCTTCAGACAACCGTACAGAAATGAGGGTGAGCCTTGCACTGCCTGCCCGAGGATGAGCAGGAAGTGGCAGCACCTCCGCTATGGCGGAGCAGCGTCGCCCCACTGTCATCTGTCTCAAAACGGCAGGAAAGGAAAAATAAAACAATAATAAACACGTTTTATTATAGTTTTATTTTTCCTTTCCTGCCGAGTCTTTGGGGACAGGGCCATGGGGGAATGAGATGCTGCATGAGGAGTGGGGGGCACTGTTGTCAGTGCGCATGACAGTTTTGCCGGCCTTCTCAAGCTGGCCAAACCGTTATGCGCACTGAAGCTGTCTCCAACCCGAGCTGCGTTGCTGCATTTGAGACAGCAGGTACAGGCTCCCAGTCTCACTGGCAGAGAAATCGGGCTAATCCTGACACTGCTCTCATTTCATGAGAGCAGCATCAGGATTAGTCGCTGTGTAGTCTGGGAGCCTGTGTCTGCAAGGTGAGGAGCAGAAGAGCACAACGTGGCCGGCTGAAGGTAAGTTTTTTAAATGTATTTATATTTTTATTTTGTCATCCCGCAACCCCTTCCTCCCCGCCCCTCCACTCTTCCACAACACCAGCCGCTACTGTGAGCTGGACGTGCAGGGGAGAAAGATAGACTCTAAAGGGGGAGACAAAATTTTTTTTCCAGAACGCTTCTTAATAAGGAAATCCTGCAGACGGACCATCTGTGAAGAGGGAAAGGAGGCTAAGCTGAAACTCACTGGGAATAGTTTGCCAAATACTTTATATCAAGTTATGTAAGGGGTCTGGAGAATGCATAACATCCCAGCTTTGACAAATATTGAGAAAACCAGCTTAATATTTACTCCTAAATATATATGGGAAGGGAAACGTGTTCATACTTACTAGGAGCACCATCTATTTCCCCTATCAATGGTAATGTCCTGCTTCCCCTTCCTAAAAACAGAAACAAAAGCAGGCAAATATCGGGAGGCCCAGTCCCCTTTCTCCACCACTCTGCAAACGCGCCTCCTGGCACACTGCTAGTTGGGAGGTGAAGTCCCCCTGGCTGCTTAGGGTCCTTAGGGGCCAACAATACCTCCTGTTACCTCCAGTAAGTCCTGCACGGCGGGATTAATGAGAGGTGGTCGCAGGCCATGCCCCCTTTCTCCACCACTCTGCAATCGCACCTCTCAGCGCACTGTTGGTGGGGGGATGAGGTCTTCCATATACCACTACAGGGCTGATTACAACATTCAACTTGAGCCTTCTTAACAAAGGGTCAAAATATGCGGCAAATAGGAGGTTTGAGCATAGGTATCCATGCCTTGTCCCTCTCGTGAGCCGGATATCATCCAAATCCCTTCCCATTATCTGCAGTCTTCCTGTTGGTTTATGATATAATGCCTGCACAGCTGTGATAAAGATGGGGCCTATCCCTTTCCCCTTGAGTGCCACCCATAGATAATCCTTTGTGACCCGGTCAAGAGCCTTTTTGACATCAAGCAAAATCATGCCCATAGGATACTATAGTGTCCCAGTCGCATCAAACAAGGCAATTGCCCGTCTAACATGATCTGTGGCCCCTCTACCAGGGATGCAACAATGCTTCGGAGATACACCCTTTTATCTATAACCCTACCCAGCAGTGTCACGAATATATTAGAATATATCTTTGCGTCACTATTAATCAATGACATAGGCCTATATGAACCTGGGTTCAATAGGGGCTTCCCCTTCTTCTAACATACCACAATATTAGTCACTGTCCAAGAGGCTGGGCCAATGGTCCTTGCTAGGCTTTGAGAAAAGTATTAACCATGTCCCCCTCCATTGTTGAATAAAAGACTTGATAAAAGTCCTGCGGTATCCTATATGGTCCTGCGGCCTTTCCCATTGTTAGAGAGCTGAGTGCTGATTCAATTTCCTCTGAGTAATTGAGGCATCGAAATCTGGCTGTTCCTCTGTATCAAGCCCCTCTCTTTTAAATGAGTCTAAGTACTGCTCAACATCTGCTCCTCTGCCCGATATAGTTTTTCATAAAACTCTTTGAACACATTTACAATAGCTTCCGGAGTTCTAACCACCTGCCCTTCCTTGTCCGTTATTGCATGAATACCACTGACTCAATACCTCCTTCTGCTACTTGCGCAATGCGGGGAGCCTCCTTCTGCTGCGTGCGCAATGCCGGGAGCTTCCTTCTGCCGCGTGCGCAATGCCGGGAGCCTCCTTCTGCCGCGTGCGCAATGCCCGGAGCCTTGTTCTGCTGCGTGCGCAATGCCGGGAGCCTCCTTCTGCCGAGTGCGCAGTGCCCGGAGCCTTGTTCTGCTGCGTGCGCAATGCCGGGAGCCTCCAACTGCTGCGTGCGCAATCCCCGGAGCCTCCTTCTGCCGCGTGCGCAATGCCGGGAGCCTACTTCTGCTGCGTGCGCAATCCCCGGAGCCTCCTTCTGCCGCGTGCGCAATGCCGGGAGCCTCCTTCTGCTGCGTGCGCAATGGTGGGAGCCTTCCTCTTACTGTATTCATAGCTCTCCACCCTCCGGGCTTGATACTTCTCTGCTGCCTTTTTTGTATGAAACTTATTAATAGTCGCCTTAACCACAGAGATCTTTTGGAGCACCCCCTGTTCTTCCTGTCTGCTCTCTATTGCTGTGAAAAGCAGGGCTTCCAGTTCACTTAATTCCTTACACAGTGCTCTCATTTTGTGAGCCTGTGTCCTCTGTATGTTATGTTAAGGTATGTTATTAGTACTTTATATAGCGCACAAGTCACTTCTGAAGGAGTATCTTGGTGCTATGCTGATCAGGTCAAAATGACACTGTTTAAAACAATATTTTCTTAAAGTTCATGAAGTTGGGACAGGTGCAGATGTGAAGAGGGAGATTGCTCAAGTGATGCTGGACCAAATATGAAACCGATCTGTCACCAAATCTGATGGTACGAATGCGTGGGGTCTGCAGAAGAGCTTTGTTTGAAGACCTTTACTATCTGGAAGCCAGATAATAGCTCAGTTTTGAGTGCAGGAAAGCCAGTTTGGCCTTGTGCATCAGGCGGAAGAGCTTAAAGACTGTCCACTTTGTAATAGGCAACGAATTCAATTTTTTTCATATGGTAGCTGAGGGTGACGGAGCTGGTAAGATACAGCTGAGCAGCAGTATTCTGCACAACTTGTACTTTAGCCAGCAAGGCATCATTTGCTGCTACCTGCAGTGTGTTCCTATAATACAGGCGACTGGTTATAAGAGCCTGAACCAGGGTTTTCCTAGAGGTGGAAGGGAGCTTGGGGAAAACATTTTTAATAACCTCTTTGTGATAAAGCAAGTACCGCATGTAGCATTAACTTGATATCTCATTGATAGTGTTTGATCGATTTTTACTCCCAGATTTCTCACCACCTGCTTGGGAGAAGGGGCGGGGCCAAGGTCAGAGGGCCACCAGTCAGCCGACCAGAGTTCGTGAGCTTTGCCGAACAGCACAATCTCAGATTTCTCACTATTCAGCTGGAACAGTTGTTAACCATCCAGTCAGCAATTTTCCTCAAGCAGTGCACAGATTGGTCTTTCATCTTGTCTGGATGAGGACCAGAAGAAATGAGAAGTTGAGTGTCATCTGCATGCAACACGATCTCCACACCGCAAGATCTCACAATTTATGCCAGAGGTGCTACATAGATGTTAAATAGAGTTGGGCTCAGACACAAACCCTGGGTGCCCCCTTAGTTGGTAAGCATCTTTCTTGATCTAAGTGGACCCAGACAGACATGTTGGGTATGGTTATCAAGGAAGTCCCTGAGCCAGAGTAGAACTCTGCCATGGATACCTGCTTCATGTAGTCTGCGGATAAGGATGGAATAGGAGACCGTGTTGAACGCTGCAGACAGATCCAGTAATACTAACATATCCGGGGTTCCTGCATCTAGAGAGAGTCAGATGTTATCGGTAACTGTCAACAGTGCTGTCCCAGCTATGTAGTGCTCTAAAACCCGATTGTGAGGGGTCTAGGATCTTGTGTTTTACTAGAAATGTTAGTTGTTTGTTGATATGACTCTATAGAATTTTTACAAGCAGAGGTAGTAACGAGATGGGTCTGTAATTGACAAGGACTTCAGGATTGGCGGACGGCTTCTTAAGAAGTGAAGATACTTGCACACGCTTCCAATGAGTTGGCACTTTAGCAGAAGTTAGGGAAACATTGACAAACATTTTTACTGATGGAGCCAGGCAGTTGGCTAGGCTGGTCGTTATTCTAGGTGAACAAGGATCTAAGGGGAAACCTGATTTGGCAAGGGTTAGCATCTTTTGCACCTGCTCCGCAGCGCAAAGTTCATAGACCTCCATTACAGCCTTGGCATCTGGATGAGGCTGACTCAGGTTCAGTGCTGTTTCTGATTGTTCTAAACTGGCGGGTAAGCTCTTGTAGGTGGTGTTGATTTTGTCTTCAAAAAATCTGCTAGGGAATCGCAGAGTTTCTGAGATGTCGGAGTGATAGCGGTGCAAGTGCGAGGATTCAGGAAGCTGTTGAGCGCTTTGTAGAGTTCCTTTGAGAAATTGCCCACTAGGGCAATTGTAGCAGTAATGTGCACTTTCCGTGCCACCCTGATCTTATTGTGATAGTTGCTGAGCATGGCCTGGTAGGCTGCTTTATCCGCCGGAGATTCAGTGAAACGCCACTGCCATTCCAGGCGTTTGCATTTAGTTTTATCCTGCCGCTGGTTGTTAGCTTAATAGGGTGCCTGGTTTCTTGGAGCAGAAGAGGAGGAGGAGGGTTTCCTAAGGGGGAATATTTGATTTCAGGTAATTGTAAAGGAATCATGATAGGCAGCCAAAGCGGCTTTAATAACTGAACAGGATGTCAGAGTGGTAACCTGAAAAGCCTCGAAAAAGGAGGCAGGGGTGTTTAAGCCCTAAAGTTTCCATATCAGCTAAGAGTTGAGACACTCCTTGGTGGTCAGTGTTCTCGCCATGAAAGTTAAAATGACCCAGCAGAAGAAACTTGGCAGAAGCTAAGACGTGGGGCGCAATGTAATCAGTTAATGTCTGGCTAAAGTCTTTCTTAGTGCCAGGTGGGCAGTAGATCAGAGCCCCCCTCCAGGCTCGCGGATCTTGAGAACTTACAGATACACATCACAATCCAGTCGGAGAGTAAGGAGTCAATTAGTGAGATGGTGGTCTGTGTGATGCTTCGTGTGTCCCCCTTCCTCCCAAGCCAAGCCAAACCATTCTATGCAACACTGAAAGACATAAATGCAAAGAATGTAAATGTGAACACAAAACATTAGGCAGATCCTACCCTTCAGAGAGCAAGGCTTATAGCCCTGTAATTAGCCATTAATGTATGACCCTGTCTGATGTTCCAGTCTGGAGTGCAATCTTATCATTACAGACGCTCCAGATATTCTTTTGCCTTAAGCTCTGATGAGAATACCAGAGTCCTGCTGCTGAATATTGTCTTAAGCTTTGCAGGATTCATTACATAGGTTTCTGCCCCCTTGTCCTGAAAACGCTTTATCAGCTGCCTCAGGCTCAATTGCCTCTCTACTATCATGTAACAGAAGTTTGGTCTAGCAAAGAAGGAGTGCAACTCTACACATCATTTGGAGTCTGGACGCGCCATTTCAAAGACTGCGTGCCTTAGGACTAATTGCAGAAGAAAACCAATATGGCCCTAGATTTTGTACTGCCTGAAGCATTTCCCTGGTCCACACGCTTTATCATGAGAGAGAATCTATGAGCCCTCTGGATTTCATGATCCCAGTTCCACCCTTCAAGTTCAGGGAAGGTGCTCTGGAATAATTTCCCTTTGCGCTTTCCTCTATCCCCAAGATCCTTAAGTTCTTGCAGTTTTGCCAATTCTATAAGTCTTCTATTTCAACTCCGTGTTCACACGTTGTGCTTCATGCGCGGCAGACTGATCCTTTCTTGTGGTGAGTTCAGTTTCCAGGACTGCAGCCCAGTTCTTCACTGCTAAATTCCTCTCAGCGATTTCAGAGCAAGTTTTAGAAATTCCCCTTATAGCACCCTGAAGATTCCTGGTTGCGCCTCTTGTTCTTCGCTTATCAGACCGGGTCTCTTCCTGATGAAGCATAATGCCCTGGTATATGGCATCTAGGGTGGGCAACTCATTCAACCTTGACTGTGATTGTTCTAGGTTATGTTGAAGGATAGCCACACCCTCAAAAGCATGTTGGGTGGTGGCGTAGTCCCATTTCAAGCCCCCAGTGCCAGGTCTTCGCCCTCCCTTGCCGGGGTGCTTTCGTCAGGTTGACCACGTGTATTTTCCCTCCACTCCTGCTTGAATAACTTCACTCACCTCACTTAGTGAGCTGCTCGAAGAGACCTCTTCTGTCACGTCTGATTCATTACTTGAGACCTCCGACCCCTGCAACATTGAGAAGAAACACTCTCTGTGCCTCAGCCTGCATCAACAGTAGTTTTCCCCCTCCTTCTTGTGGTCACCCTTTCAAGCCTTAGTCCAGCGGGTGCACTGATGACCAGGGACGCCCTGACCAGGAGGATCCCCTATCTCTTGCTCATTGTCTGCATAGTCTGAGACTGAGCAGGTGCCTTCCTTTCAGCATAAACAGACAGCCCCCATGAGGGGTTTGGCCAACTCAGGCAAAGCCAGGCTATTCCCATCACAACTAGTAACATCCAAGACTTGCCACCTTAAAGACTGATCTGCTCCTGCGAAGGCCATACATGGTTTTGCTGCATTACTACCATCACTGACCTGCTCTCCCATGTTTCCAAAGTCCGTACAAAGGGGGACTGAAGCCATCACCAGGGGTTGAAGCCCTGTCTCCATACTGCCACTCTCCTGTCCCTGCGGCTGCCGATACCCCGATCAGGGACCATGCCTGCGCCGTCTCTTTTGGCACGCCATCCTTCTCTGAGATTGCGCCATCCTCTGAATGTTTGGTCACTGGCTCCCGCACCTCCTTAGGAACTGTTGGCTTGCCCATATACTGTTATTGTGCTGCTGATTGCCTTTCTCTCCCAGAGTAAGTTTTAGATAGTCCGTGATTGATATTCTAGCCCCTGTGGTGCCAACAGCTGTGCTACTCAGTGCTCCTTGTTTTTTGCCTGTCTTGGCTACAGCCGCCTTCACCAATGCCGAGATCCCCTGCATAGGTAATTCCGATTTTAAACTCCCTGTAACCTCGCTGTGGAATACCCCGGCAAGCTTCTGCATTCCAGGTCGCTGCTGCTAGCTGCTGCTCCCCCACGTGTCCTCGCTGCCCTAGCACTCTTGGGGCCATTATGCTGCAAGCTCTCGTCCACCCGCTTCTTCTCCTGGCACTGCTGTCCCACCGCCTGCCGCTGCCCGTAACTACCAGCAAACGCCAAACCGTAGAGGCGGGCAGGCACACTGAAACGAGCCTCCTTGCTTCCCTTAACCAGTAAAGCAGCCTCCAAAGGTTGCAGTCACACCCTCGGCCCATACTTGAGCTCACGGGATTTGGTCCTGAGGACTCTCAGGATCTCCTTATTCACCAGGCTGGCTTGATTAGGGAGAGGTCTGGAAACCAGCCTGGAAATGAAATTTTAAAGAGAACCATCCTGGAAATGACATTTGAAAGACAACCAACCTAAACTGGTTCTGAAATGTTAGACAGTAGATCCTTATCCCCTGACTGGAGAAAGTGGATAAAAGAGAGATCCAAACTCCCCACCTTGCTCCAGTCTAAAGTTCTTCTTGGTCAAGGAAGGGAGTGCTCCACTGCCATGTTACCACAGCTGGAGGCCACAAGTACTACGTCCAATCATTGGTCTGCAGCCAGTCATGAGGGCCGCCACTGCTGTAGACTGGTGTGATAGTGCAGACCAGCCCAGCTGATGAGCTCTGCGAACCTGCAAACCCTGACCCGAACAACTTTGCCTGTGTACCCACTGCGGGAAAAAGTCCAGCTCCGTAAGGTGGAAGTGCATCTTGCCATCGTCATACAACCTGTACTTCAATGCAATCCATAGCAGGTGAATGTAGGGCTTAATCTGCATATGGAGAAAGAGACTGATGCGCGTGGGTAAGACCACTGCACCGCTTTAGACTTTTTAACCAAGTTTTGAGAAAGACATTGAACGGGATGCTCTGCCAGAAAGTGAGAGTGCTTTGAGCTATTTGCACCTGTGCCTAATCCTTGTCTACTCCGTATAGTGTTGGGAACTGTAGAAACAGAAACCCTACAATAGTGGGAAAGAGCGGTCCGCTAAGGAGAAGGGGAGGTAATGCTTTAATTTTATATACAATTGACTATAATCGTATATTATGCTTTCATCGTGTTGAGTAGCATTTAGTTTTTTGCTTTGTGATTAGAGTTCTTACTTTTTCCATAAAAGATAAGCACTGTGTTGGTCATTACGTTATTGTGTCTATTGATTGGCTGTTGAGTTCTGAGCTCTTGCCTGCCCCAAGATACCTCCCTGGGAAGCCTGTGAACCCTCACTACCCTCAGAGTCAATTGTGGAAAGGGTTGTAATTGGCCCAGTTTAAAGAGCCATAGTAGGACAGACCTCAGATCACTTGTGGAAAAAGACCTCCACTGTCACGGTTGGGGCCAAGTAGATGTTTCTGCCTGGTGGCCCCTCAAAAGGGCTCTGGCAGTAGTGAGAAAGCAGCAGCAGGAATGGAGAACAGCCTCCTCCTATCAACATGATTGTATCGTTCATACACTCAAACATCGTCTTAGCTAGTCATCCTTCCATACAGTCATCTGTTCATCCTGCATCTGCCCATGTTTTCAACCACCCTTTCATCCATCCACACACCCACACATGGTGGGTGGATGAATGAATGATGCACTCAGTCATCCATTCATCCTCACATCCAATCCTTCATCCATTCACCCTTTCACTCATTTTCTCATTCACCCCGTCAGAAATTAACACATTGTCTAAAATCATCCATCAATGAAGAAGCACTTTCATTAAAATAAAAGCCGGACCTATTGGCTGTGCCAATGCTTCTTTTTTGTGTATGCGTTTTAAATAAAAATTTAACCAAAACCAGGATGCAAGCGGTTAAATTAGTGCAGTAAGTTCAAAGTTCTAACATGAGCTGTGATTTAGGATTCACATATTTGTATTCTGGATGGCCAACTCAGCTTTTCATGTTTTTGGGGTCGATAAGCTGCATACATAAAAGCACTATATAAAACAGTAATGTGACATTGCATAGTACAGAAAGTAACTGGCTACAAACAGAAAGGTATCCCTGGGCCAGGTGTTAATCAGGACAGAGATACGTCTACCTGGTGTATAAGGAAAGGATTTTCAAGCCTCACTTATTCCGTGGATAGTCTCAGGAAATTATTTTCAGGAGCTTTCTCTTGTCTTCCATATGTCTCTCCATTTTTACTTACACCTTTTCTGTCTCCAGCTTTGTTACTTCTCCCCTCTTTCTCCCCTACACTTTATTTAAGGCCATCAACGCCCAACTCTCCTAGTTCATCAAAAAGAACCACGTCCTGGACATCTCCCAATCCGGCTTCTGAAGCAACCAGAGCACCGAGACCGCACTCCTCGCTGCCACCAACGGCATCCGCTTCCTCCTCAACCAAGGTGCAACCACAGCCCTCATCCTACTGGACCTCTCGGCTGCCTACGATGCTGTCTCCCATCGCACCCTAATTACGAGACTCCACGGCGCTTCCATCCGTGACAAGGCCCTGGACTGGATCCACTCCTTCCGTACCAGCTGAGCACAGCGAGTCAGACTTCCTTCATTCCTCTCAGAACCTGCTGGGATTAGCTGTGAAGTGCTCTAGGGCCCCTCCCTGAGCCTCGCCCTGTTCAACATCTACATGGCCCCCCACGTGGCCATCGTCAGAAATCACAGACTCAACATCATCTCCTAAGCTGACAATACCCAGCTGATCCTCTCCCTCACCAACGAACCCACAGCCACCAGAATCAAATTTCACAGTGGGATGAAGGTCTTTGCCAACTGGATGAAAGATAGTTGCCTCAAGCTCAACTTGGATTAGACCGAAGTACTCATCCTGGTACCCACCCCCTCTGCCTGGGAAGGCACCTGGTGGCCCACCACACAAGGAACCCCTCCCACCCCCACGGACCACGTACATAACCTCAGCATCATACAGGACTCCTTGCTCACTATGAACCGCCAGATCAATGCGGTATCCTGATCCTACTTTCACACGCTTCGCCTGCTTCGAAAGACATTCAGATGGATCCCCACAACATCAAGAAAGACGGTCACCCATGCACTCATCACCAGCAGACTCGACTACTGCATCGCACTCTACGCCGGTGTCACCCAGAAACTCCTCAGGAAACTACAGAAAGTTCAAAACGCTGCAGCCAGACTGGTCCTCAACATCCCCTGCCACAGCCGCATTACAGAACACCTTCGACAACTCCACTAGATTCCAGTGAACAAGAGAATCACCTTCATGCTCCTCAGACATGCCTACAAAGCTGTCCACAACATAGGACCAGAAAATCTGAACCACCGCCTCTCATTCCACGTACTTGCCAGACAACTTCGCTCTGCCCAACTTGCCCTTGCCACTGTCCCATGGATCCACAAGACTAGAACCAGAGGAAGATCTTTCTCCTACCTCGCTGCCAAGAGCTGGAACACCCTGCCCCTCCATCTCGGGCAATCTCCGTCGCTGACCCAGTTCAGGAAGAATCTCAAGACTTGGCTCTTCGACTGAACCTCCACACCCAGACAGATCAGCAGCGTGCACCCTCCCCCCCTCAGCACCTTGAGACACTCACGGGTGAGTAGCCGCGCTATACAAAATCCTGATTGATTGATTGATATGGCTCAGTCTTCCTGCAATCTCAACTTTTTCTCACAAACCCCATTCTCTGTTCACTTTTCTTTTCTGTCAACTCTGGCCTTGAATATGATTGCATTTTCTTTAGAGCTTTTGCTTCACTTTATATAGAGCTCTCTCTCTCCACTTTTCTCACAACTTTTGCACTGTGTTAGCCGCCTATCTTCTTCTTCGAATTTCTGTCTCAAAATGTTTACATTGCTCGCCCACTCAAATTCCTACACAGCTCACTGTCCACCTTTGTAGTGTTTTCTTTCAGAATCGTCCTCGTTATTTTTTCAGCGCCCCTCCTTCTGCCTCTGCTTTTATCCCAGGTTACTGGACTTCCTTAAAGCTGTCTCCACCTATCCTGGTTCTTCCGGACTCCAAGCTAAATAAAGCCTTCTCTCTTAACTTTTCTTACAACTCTCTGTTCACTTTTCTTATACCTCTCTTTCTACTTGTCCCCAACCCCCCCCCCCCTCTCTTTCTCTAGCCATCTCGTTCCCTCTTGTCAACACTCTTCCAGGATGCTCGAGGGTCTGCAACCTTTAACTAGACAAAGATGTACTGCTTGCTGGGAGGGTGCAGGAATGTCCTCTGGCTTGCAGAAAGCAAGGAGAAAGTGGATGGGGTTTGCTAGTCAGAGTTGTTACAGTCTATGGTGGCTGCCTCGGAACGGGGTGGTGGGGTGGGAGAATGGTTAAAAAAAAAAAATAATAATAATTTACTGTCTCCGCCGTGCCACCACACGCCTCTCCCGCTGCCGCAAGCCTCTCCTCTGTCCTCGATCTGCTGGAAGCACTGGAAGCACCGAGGCTTCCGGACTCTCCCAGCCAATCACAAAGCTGCAGGAGCAGCGTCATGATTGGTCTAAGTGTCCTATTTGGACGCTCAGGCAGTGCCTGGGAGCCTGGGCATGTTCTCCGTGGGGCTGTGCAACATAGCCCAATGGAGAGCATGCCAAGTGCGCATGACGGATTGGCCAGCTCTAGAGGACTGGCCAAACCGTCATGTGCACATAGAGGAGTGCAAACCACTCCTCCCCTGCTCTGGCGTCACACAGCCCAGCCCTGCCCCGACTCTAGCATAGAAAAATAAAATGATAATAACGTCCTGTTATTATCATTTTCTTTTTTGCACTGCTGAAATAGCAGTGGGGCGACGCTTCTCTGCCTTAGCAGAAAAGTCCTCACCGGCTACAGTGCAAGTGCTTTTATATATAGCACATCGTAACTCCATTTCTAAGGGCTGTAAATAACTGATATTTCTCTTACCCAAAGTGAGCAGTTGGCCTGGTATATGATGTCCACTAATTAAAGTGGGCACCTTGCACCAGTCCAAACAACCCTTATGGTGATTTAAGAGGTCAAAGATAACCTTAGAAAGCTATCCAAGTGGTAGCTGTGGAGAGCAGCCTTCAGGCTTAGTCTTGAAGGAACGTGTGTCCCTTTGATGAGTCCTCCTATCCTAAGCCACTTACTTGTCGGCAGCGAGTACGCTGGCTGACGCTTCTCCGAGGATCAGAATGCAACCCGGAAGTTTCCGTTAAGGATAATTAACCACAATTTGTGTGATGATGTAGCTCTTCTACGTTTTATTTCCAGTAACCTGTACTCCGGTGTTTCAATCACCTTTTCCGTGTCCATCAATTACTTCAGACGGGAATACTCACCCGACCAGGACCTCGTCCACCTACTGGGACGACGCCTAGATGTTTTTAAATCGCCCATCAGCCAGAACGGAAGTACAACCGGCAGATAGTTGCATTCGGTTACATGAGATTGCCAGAAGCCCTGAAGAAGTCGTGGGGTACATCCCCTGATGAAACACGTGTTGGCTGGCCAACGTTTGAATTAAAGAAGAACAAGATGATTACGACTACTATTGAATTTCTTTACATGATACAAAAAACTCTTGAATGTTTTTGTGGGTTGTACACTATGTCACTATAAGCATTAGAACTTCAGCATGTGCACAGGCTTGCGACAATCATCTGTTGACCTTAGGGTCTAATTTTGGAGAGATTAGGGGTTCTCCCTCACCTGCTTGCACCGCCTCAATTGCATATACCTACTCTCACGCACATTTGACTGGCGCCAGTCCTACCACACCTAAGAAACCTGTCTCGTGTTTGCTTCATCAAGGTTATGGTCTGGCCCAGCAAGGACCAGGAGACTCACCACAGCAAGGGGAGCCAGGGCAGGCCTGGAGCAACCAGGGGAGCTCAAGAAAAGCAATATTGTCCTTCAAGTGGACCCACAGGCCGAAGGCACAGGAGTCGCAAGGGGGCCTCTAGCAGTTTCACAAAGTCACAGCTTGTAGGGCACAGAGTGCGAGTAGGCCAAAGTCCTTTGTACAAAATGTGCGCAGAGGTTGGGGCTATCGATAGCCCAATACACGAAGTTGAGGAACACCAAAAAGCATATGCACTTGCAAAAGTACGCGGTGCACAGGGGTTCGGGTTATGCGGTCCCCACGAGGGACCCACCTCCTGTGTTGCTGGAGCCTTCAGAGTCCGCAGGAGCCCAGGATCAGCAGACCAGTCAGTTGCGTTACGGTGCCTGCAATTGCAGGGCAGTGACTCCTTCAACCCAAGGGAGATACTTCAGTTGTCCTTGATGCTCCACAGGCCCTGCACGGAGCCTGTATGGTGCACGGGCACAGTCGATGCTTTGGACGGAGAGGGAGACGAAGTCGGGCCCAGTCGAAGTCCAGTGAAGTACAGAGTGTCCAGACGGTCGAAGGTCAGTGGTTTCTTGATCAGAATCTTGTCCACGTCGAATCTAAGGTCCTACAGCCAGGTAAGCCCTTTTGTACCCACGGGAGAGGGTTGAACAGATTCAGGGGACCCTCCCAGGGGAGGGTCAGGACAGTGGGGCGGATACTCCCATGTCCTTTGTCCAGTTTCGCGCCAGAGCAGAAGCCAACGGCTCCCAGGACTGGTTTGAACTGGACTATGCACAGGGAACCAAATGTGCCCCTCATTCAGACTTTCAGGCACTTTGGAAGTGCACCAACCCAGCTCCAATACACTAAATCCTATCTGGGAGGTGGTCACACCTCCCTGTGACAGGATGCCTATTGTGCAGCCTTCCTCTGCTCGAGCTTGGCTCAGCAGCAGGAGGACAGAAATGTGTCTCTGGTCGGCAGCAACCATTTTGTGCTGTCTGGATCGAGAAGGCTGTTACCGCGAAGACCAGGGACCCCACGAAGCTTGCTTCTGAAGGGTGGAATCATACCTCCCATACCGATTACCGGTGTGGAGGTATGATTCCAAGGTGTTTGATACCAAACACGACATGGTTTGTTGCAGCTGTTTTCGAGATAGCATTTTACGCGAGCATATAATGCCCCTCTACCTATATGTCTGGCTGCGTCACCGATAACCCGGGAGAATGGTCTCCGAAGGCTGCAGGGGTGCCCTGCTCATGCATGGACACCCTCTCACGTAAAAACCAGCACCCTGCCTTCAGGATTGTCAAGGCCTGCTATAGGGGTGACTTATAGGTTTTAAGTGTAGTGAACTATAGATATAGGAAACCTATATCTAAAGTAAGTGGTGCATGCACCATCTTACACAGGCTGCAATGGCAGGCCTGTAGTTCCATTTTGCATTGCCTCTCATGGGTGGCATAATACATGCTTCAGCCCATGGGAGGCCTCTGGGGTACCTATGCCCTGTGTACATGTGTACCATATGCTAGGGACTGATAAGGGTACCCCAGTATCCAATCTGGAGTGTACCTAAGTACATGACATAACATTTTAGGAAGAAGCAGATAGACTGCGGTCCTGATTAGCAGGATCCCAGTCAGACTAGTCAAAAACAGTGTAACATCTAGCAAAAAGTGGGGTAACCATAAGAAGCAGATACTACTTTCCTACACCCAATTTACCCATCTCAGAATGATTGATGGCTGAGTGTGCCTTGCCGGGATCAAATTTGGGGGTTCACATTACCAAAAGTTATCAATTTGCAGTGTTCAGGTCACTGAGCCTCCCTGCCCACTTATGTGTCGCCATACATTCCCTTCACCTCTCTGCCACAAGCAGCCAAAAAACTGGCCTACACACCGACCTGTCAAACCAGCTATTCTGGCCCTAATCGATTGCCCTGTTGCCCAGTCCGACCCTGGGCTTTACAATATAATCGAACAAACTTTATTGTGCTGACAACGATATCCAAAAAGGAATTGATTGCTAGAAAAAATATAAAAATAAAATAACATTCAAGTATTGAACTATTTGGAGTGTTAACGGAGGGTTGGGCATATTTGACTCACAGGTTAATAGGACAGTGAGTTATTGTTTTTGGATTATTATGGCCCCGAAGAAGATCTTTCCCTTCCTTCCCGAGGAGCTAGGAGTATCGATGGTCATTGCATTAATAACATTTCGCCTTGACTACTGTAATTCTCTGTATTTCAATGCCGACCAGTATTCCTTTAATAAACTGCAGGTTATCCAGAATGCGGCTGCTTGGCTTATTTTGGGCGTTCCTAAACATCTATTGGTGAGGGAGGGGCTGAGGACTCTCTACTGGCTCCCAGTGAGAAAAAGAATGATGTTGAGATCGGCTGGTCAGAGGAAAGAGACTGTACCTCGTTATAGGAAGTTGATATGGGGTGAGCGTGCATTTTCCGTGGCAGCTGCTAGGTTATGGAACACTCTCCCTGTACACATCGCCAGTCTTTCCTCTTACTCTGTTTTACGAAAGACTGTGAACACTTGGCTTTTCTCACAACTTTCATATGCTCGGTTACTCCCCCTCATATGCTCCTGGCAGTTTAGCGCTTTCATGCCTTGGGTTTAATTAACTTTATACGTTTAAATTACAAATTACATTATTTTGCAAATATGAACTCTTCTGGTTTCGATTTTTTTACAGAAAATATTTTACTTGAACATACGTCCCCATTGAAAATGAAGGGCCTGATGTAGAGTTTGGAGGCTGCGTTATTCCTCATTATATTGCATGTCACTTGATATTCATGACGTTTGCTGCTCTGCAATTTCGATCTACCAGATGGAATTATGGATCAAAGTATTACAGAAGTTATCTACTTGTTAAGCACTGATTGACATGAGCTTGATTAGTTGATAGGCAAAAGTCCAAGTACGCAGCATAGACAATCTAAGGTAAGGGCGTAGATAAGGATCATTGTTTCTGTCGCAACTTATCAGAAAAATTGTGTACTTTACCCAGCATATTTCGTATGACACTGGATTGTTGGCAGAGATGTCAAACCCAGATAATGAATACATTATCAGCAAATATGCTTAATCCACAAACGGCTCACCCCTCACAGTCTGCTGATGATAGAGACAAGGCTGTAAATTTCACTAAGATTGACGTAGTCGAACAATGTAACATGAATGCTAATACATCACAATGAATGAACCGTCCACCACTCAGCCCCCTCTTCTTTGACCATGTAGAGCACTCTGCTGCCTTTTGACTAGGTTCCGGCTATAGAAATACCGTACACATTCATACATTAAACCTCATCACATCCCTACCGCTTGCTCTGAAAAAAGAAACAGACCTGCCAACTTTCAGGAAAGCTCTTAAAACTTGGCTCTCCCTTACACTTCAAATCTCAGTTCAGATGGCTATCTTCTCATGAGTCTAGCACCTAGAAACCCTTGGGTATTAGCACGCTCTACAAATGTAAATTTCATCTAATTTTGTTAAATATACGATTTGTAGTGGGAGGAAGGGATGGACTGCTGCAAAATCATGGAATTAGAGGTCTATAAGGGTAGGGTTTGGAAGAAGAATTTTGAGAATATCTGGGGCTGTCTTCTATCGGATTTCTCCTATTGAATCCTCGGGATCGATTCGGGGCTCAAGTGGGTCCACCCCTTGATAGCCTCAATTCTCAATGCTATAACAGCTCAGAAGATTAAGGTGATCAAGTGAGGGAAGCAAAGGATGGGGACAGCAGGGAGGGAGACCTGAAACGAGAAACAACACTTTGAACACTGGATAATAATCACCTACATAAAGTATACGGAACTTCTTTCTCTCTTATTACCTGTAACAGAAAACAACACAGTCCTGTACAAAGAGCACACAAGGAATTTGTTCTATCCCTGTCTAGCCATGGTGCTGAAAAGGTTGCTGAAATAAAGAACTAGTGAATACATGTGTACGTTTGATATAGACACATGCACCTGAGCTTGTAACACCATCAAAGACACACACACACAATACCCACCAACATAACAATGATACCAAGAGTCACAGGGGATGAATCCTAGTAAGACCTCATGACCCCCTGTTAGGAAACAACAATAAACAAATATAAACCAGGAGCTGCGATTGTATATGAATCTTTAGATTGCGCTCTTTGTGTGTAATGACCAATAATACTTCTTATCCGGTCAAACAATCCCAATTAGTAGTAATGAAATAGACGTTTTCTCCAAAAGCAAATACCAACAGTGAAACAATATTGTTTCTTCAAAAGGCACTCCGTGAATTATTGTGGGTAGAGGCAGCATAAGAACTTCCATAGAAAAAATGACCAAATAAAGTTCGGGTACTCAGAATTGAAGTTCTGCCCAAGGTAATTTTGCCGACTGAATCAAGTTATCCCATCAGCATTTAAATCCTGCCACCTTACCGCACCAGAAGACGCTGTTCCTTCACAGCGTGTCTCTAACGGTCCTGAAGCAAAATAATCTGCTTCTATCTCAACCTGGAAGCCTCTTTTGAGTGTTTCCGGGTTGACGTCTTCACGCACGTTCCTCCTGTTGGAACGCGGAAGTGCGTCGTAGAAGTCCTCCTCCCTGAGCACGGCGCCACATTTCACAGAGCCTCTCGCCGTAACGCAGGTAAGAGCGGAGGGTAGCCGAGTCACGCATATGGAAGCGTTACTCTCGGCACCCCCCGTGGCACCATCGGTAGCCGTAACAGTACATCCCTCCTCCGAGGAACGCTGACATGGGCGAGGTTTGGATGGATACAGTCTATGAAACTTTCGGATACACTGAGGAGCATGAATGCCCGAGGCTGGTTCCCATGAGTTCTCCTCAGCCCCATATCCCTTCCAGGATACCAAATACCACATCTTTGTACCCCTTTTCCTTGAATCTAGGATACCTTTTACCTTGTATTCTGGTTCATTATTTACCCATACAGGAGGAGGCCTTTTCCTAAGGGAGGTGTATGAAGGCTTGAGCAAGGAGACATGGAACACTGGGTGTATGCGTAGTGTTTTTGGCAGGGCTAACATCATGGTAACTGGATTAATGCACCTTTTAATTTTATACGGACCTATGTACTTAGGATTAAAAATACTATATTTCCGGAACCTGAGGTTTTGGTGGATAACCAGACAAAAGACCCTGGTTTATAGTCAGGACAAGGTCTACGGTGTTTGTCAGCTTGACTCTTATATCTTGTCTTGGCCGCCTTAAGGTGTTTCCTAGTGTCTTTGATGGCCTTCTGTATGTGTGTCACTCTCTGATTAACATCTGGAATCTTGGTGTTTACCCTGGGATATAGGAAGGGAACTATCCTAGGGTGAAAACCATAGTTACTGTAAAAGGGAGCCAGTGAGGTGGATTGGTGTTGAGCACTATTGTATGCCATCTCAGCTACCCATAGCAAGTCCACCCATGAGTCAGTGCTTTCTTCCACATAACACCTTAGATATTGTTTTAGAGTTTGGTTGAGGCGCTCAGTTTGACCGTCAGTCTGGGGATGGAAACTGGTGGATTTTGCAGAGGCCATATGTAAGGCCTTGCACCAAGTCGTCCAGAACTGAGCGGTGAATTGAGACCACCTGTCTGAAACTATGGTTCTCAGTAGGCCATGTATACGTACAATATGAACCAGAAGCAAATGGGCCAGTTGTCCTGCAGTAGGAACATTAGCACAGGCTATAAAATGTCCCATTTTCGTTAGACTGTCAACTACTACTAGGATAGCTGAAAACCCTTTGTCTTTGGGTAGACCAACAATAAAATCCACTGAAATGGTTTCCCACGGTTCTTCAGGAGTGGGCAGAGGCCGTAATAACCCAGCTGATTTTCCATGATCTGTCTTGGCTTGGATACAAGTTGTACAATTGTGAACGGCTTGTTGGACATCTTAGTGTACTGAGGGCCACCAGAAGTTCCTTAACACTCGGTTTAAGGTTTTTTCCACCCCATTGTGTCCTGCACTGGGAATATGGTGACACCACTGGATTTCCTCCTGCTGTCTAGCTTTTGTAGGGACTAATAACTGGTTGTGAAACATAGGTAGTCCTTGTATTATTTTCCATTGGTTGTGTCCTTTTAGCCATTCCTTCCAATAGGGTTTTTTGATCGCTTCTTTTATTTTGTGGAGAAACGCTTCTGTTTGGACAACTCCAATGACCTGAACAGGTTTCAAAATGGAGTGTATTTCTTTCTCTTTTTCGATCTGTACTGAATCCTGTCTGGAGAGGGCATCGGCCTTTTTATTCTCTGATCCCGGTCGATAGGTAACCACAAAGTTATATTCCTCAAAGAACAGCATCCATCTCAGTTGTCTCGGGGATAACGTGCGCGTGGACCTCATAAACTGTAGGTTGCGGTGATCAGAATACACTGTGACCATGTGTTGCGCACCTAGCAAGTAGTGCCTCCATGCTTCAAATGCCCTCTTAATCGCCAACAACTCTTTTTCAGCAACTGTGTAGTTGCATTCTGCTTCATTTAGTTTATGGGACATGTATGCTACCGGGTGCATTTGACCGGTGGTTTGGTTCCTTTGAGATAGGATAGCCCCTAAGGCTACGTCAGAGGCGTCAGCTTCTACAATGAAAGGCCTTTTTGGGTCAGGATGAGGCAGTATGGGAGCGGATGTGAATGCTTCTTTGAGATGTTCGAATGCCTCTTCGGCTTCAACCGACCATTGGAAGGCTGCGTTTTTTCCTCAAGAGTTTGGTGATGGGAGACACTACCTTGGAGAACTGATGTATGAATCGCCTATAGAAATTGGCGAAGCCAAGGAAACACTGTACTTCTCGCACCGAGGAAGGGGAAACCCACTCTTTTACGGCCTGGACCTTGTGTTTCGCCATCTCTTGTCCTTTAGGTGTTAATATAACACCCAAGAATTCCACTTCCTGTACATGAAATACACATTTGCTGATCTTACAGTACAACCCATTGTTGCGTAATGCTTGAAGCACAGACTTGACATGTTGGCGATGAATGTGTTCATCAGCAGAAAAAATCAAAATGTCATCTATATACACCACGGCAAAAACATCCAGGAATTCCCTGAGGATGTCGGTTATAAAAAACTGAAAGGCCGCAGGGGCATTACAAAGCCCAAAGGGCATCACATTGTACTCAAAGAGACCATACCTAGTACGGAAGGCCGTCTTCCACTCATCGCCCTCTCTCATGCGGACTAAGTGGTACGCCCCTTTGAGGTCCAACCGGGTAAATATCTTGGCTTCTCTCACCTGATCAAGAAGAACAGGGATCAAAGGTAGTGGGTATCGATTTTTTATTGTTGCAGAGTTGAGAGCTCGAAAGTCAATTAGCGTTCTGAGTTTGCCATTTGCCTTGGGCGTAAAAAATAAAGGCGACGCTGCAGGGGATTTGGAAGGTTTGATAAATCTGTTTAACAAATATCTATCCAGATATTGCCTGAGGTGTTGGCTTTCAGGCTCAGTGAGAGCATAGATTCACCCACATGGTATTCTCGCCCCTGGGACCAGGTCGATTTGGCATTCATACGGTCTGTGAGGTGGCAGCATCTCTGCCTGGCTCTCACAAAAGACATCCTGAAACTCATGATAACAAGAAGGAAGTGTAATGTCTTGTTCTGCAGCAGTGGCTATGGTATACTTGTTGGCTAAGGCAGTGACTGACAAAGGCAGAGTGATTCCACAATTCTCTTTACACCAGGAGGAATCGAAGGTCAGGGTTCTAGAAACCCAATATACACTGGGGTTGTGTTTAACTAACCAAGGCAACCCCAATATGATCCCGTACTGGGGAGCCTTGATAACATTGAATCTAATCTCTTCCTTATGAAGACCATCACACACTAATTCTAGGCTTTGTGTACGAAAACAAATGGGACCGGACTCTAAGTCCCTTCCGTCAACCGTACCTACTTTTTCAGGTTTCTCTTTTCTTTCTAGCATAACCTGTAACTCTTTAGATGTATGTTCATCCATAAAAAGGCCTGTAGCCCCAGAATCAATCATGGCCCTTGTTTCCTTCCACCCTGTGTTGGTAAGTATGGAAAGAGGTGGAAAGAAATGTTCGTGAACGGCTGGTGTTAATTCGCTTATAGAAGGGACTGTGATTTTGCCCAAGAGTTCCCCATTTTCTAATCTTGAGCACGTTAGTTTCCCGCCTTTTTCTCATTTACGTCTGATATAGATCTGTTAAATCCTGCTCTAAACTTAGGTTTCACCATGCAGTCTTTAAGGAAATGGCCCTTTCGCCCGCAATATAGACACAGACCATTCTTTCTTCTCTGTTCTCTCTCCTCTACCGATAACGAGGCTCGTACCGTACCTATTTCCATGGGTTCAGGTAGAGAAGGGTTACTACCTCCTGGTTCTGGGCCTTTTTCTCCTCTGAGGTACGGTTTTTCTGTCCTACGTTTATCCCCTCTTCGTTTGATTAAACGGTGATCCAGTCGCAACGTAAGATTAATTAAATCCGTGCAATTGGAAGGTTGGGGGTCTATTTGGGCTAGGACGTCCTTCAATTCGTCCTTCAGTCCTTGATAAAAAAGGGCCGCTCTTTTCTGTTCAGGCCACTGAGTTTCAGCGATTAGCCTTTGGAAGGAGTTAATGTACACCACTAAGTCTTGTGACCCCTGTTTTAATTCCAATAACTCCCTATCGGCTGATAGGGTAGTGGCTCTTCGGTCAAATACCTTTTTGAATTCGACCCGGAACTCATCCCAATCATATAATATCGGGTCGTCCATCTTTACCAATGGTACTGCCCATAAGGCTGCGTCACCTGCCAAGTATGATATCATGAACTCAACCCTGGCCTGATTAGTAGGGAAGGCTCTGGGATGGCAATTAAAGTGTAACAAAACTTGTGTCAAAAAGACCTGCACCTTATTAACGTCTCCATAATAACGTTCTGGGGGGGCTAACGGAATGGGTGTCCGAATCTCCACTGATATAGGGGGGATCACCTGTGCCCCTCCTCTGTTGGGCCATAAACCCCCCCCCCCCGCCAGGGTGGGTAGTGGAAGCATCAAAAGGATTTCTTTGAAACCTGTTAAACTGATCCTGTAAGGCTGCTGTTTCAGCTCTTGAAGCTGTTACTTCCTGTTGTACAATAGCTAAGGTTGCTAACACGTCTTCTAAGGTGGCCATCTTTATCCCCGAATCGACCAAGAGAATGATAGATACTTGGGCAGATTATTCTGTCATCTATCGGATTTCTCCTGTCGAATCCTCAGGATCGATTCGTGGCTCAAGAGGGTCCACCCCTTGATAGCCTCAATTCTGAATGCCATAATAGCTCAGAAAATTAAGGTGATCAAGTGAGGGAAGGAAAGGATGGGGACAGCAGGGAGGAGACCTGAAACGAGAAACAACACTTTGAACACTGGATAATAATCACCTACATAAAGTATACGGAACTTCTCTCTCTCTTATTACCTGTAACAGAAAACAACACAGTCCTGTACAAAGAGCACACAAGGAATTTGTTCTATCCCTGTCTAGCCATGGTGCTGAAAAGGTTGCTGAAATAAAGAACTTGGCAGTGAATACATGTGTACGTTTGATATAGACACATGCACCTGAGCTTGTAACACCATCAAAGACACACACACACAATACCCACCAACATAACAATGATACCAAGCGTCACAGGGGATGAATCCTAGTAAGACCTCATGACCCCCTGTTAGGAAACAACAATAAACAAATATAAACCAGGAGCTGCGATTGTATATGAATCTTTAGATTGCGCTCTTTGTGTGTAATGACCAATAATACTTCTTATCCGGTCAAACAATCCCAATTAGTAGTAATGAAATAGACGTTTTCTCCAAAGGCAAATACCAACAGTGAAACAATATTGTTTCTTCAAAAGGCACTCCGTGAATTATTGTGGGTAGAGGCAGCATAAGAACTTCCATAGAATAAATGCCCAAATAAAGTTCTGGTACTCAGAATTGAAGTTCTGCCCAAGGTAATTTTGCCGACTGAATCAAGTTATCCCATCAGCATTTAAATCCCACCACCTTACCGCACCAGAAGACGCTGTTCCTTCACAGCGTGTCTCTAACGGTCCTGAAGCAAAATAATCTGCTTCGATCTCAACCCGGAGGCCTCTTTTGAGTGTTTCCGGGTTGACGTCTTCACGCACGTTCCTCCTGTTGGAACGCGGAAGTGTGCCGTAGAAGTCTTCCTCCCTGAGCACGGCGCCATATTTCACAGAGCCTCTCGCCGTAACGCAGGTAAGAGCGGAGGGTAGCCCAAGTCAGGCATATGGAAGCGTTACTCTCGGCACCCCCGCGGCACCATCGGTAGCCGTAACAGGGGCACATGGGACATGGGAGAATAGGATCAGCTGGTGAGCCCTGGGAATTGCAAAAAGAATTGTAACATAGCTGGGTAGGTTGTGGTGAAGATGGTGGGGACGAGGGTATGATGGAATTGGCATACACTGAAGAATTGATAACCTCTGATTGTGTCAGTGTTATGTTCAAATGTCTTTATTGTTCTTGATAAATGCAAATAAACTTTGATATAGAAAAAAAATATACAAGGTGCTCCACAAATGTGTTAAGATGCTAACCAGTAAAAGTCCCCTACAATCACCATCGGTCTGACCACATCAAAGGAAGCTCATATATGCTTATATTGTGGTAACTTCAGATCATACAAATGGTCAGATTTAATAACTTTTAATGCATCACAGTGCAGCAATCATAGTTGCCATGCTGTGGTGCATTAGGAGGAGAGAAGGTATGGAGTTGCTACTGTCATCTTCAGCACTGGATCACAAACATGCTGCCTAGCACCACGCAATCACCTCTGCATCCAAGTTGACACCAGTCTGAAAGAGGTGTTATTTTTGGACGCAAAGCACTATCTACAAATATTTGTAGATACGACTTTGCATCAAAAACATGGGCGTGGGTTCTTGGAAACACAATCAATCAATTAATCAGGGGAATTGTAAGCGCGCTACTCACCCGTGAGGGTCTCAAGACACTGAAGGGGGGGTCAGTAGAGCTGATTAGCCGAAGAGCCAGGTCTTGAGGGCCTTCCTGAAGGAGTCCAGGGAGGGGGCGCGTCTAATGTCTGCCGGTAGCTCGTTCTAGGATTTGGCTGCAATGTGAGAGAAGGATCTTCCGCCTGCTCTGGCTCTGTGGATTCACGGGGTTTCGGCCAGTGTAAGGTTGGAAGATCGGAGGTTTCTTTTGGGTTAGCTGCTTCAACACCCTCTGCATCCTCCGCAAGACCTTCAAATGGATCCCCACTGAGTCAAGGAAGACCGTCACCCACGCACTCATCACCAGCAGACTGGTCTATGGAAACGCACTCTACGCAGCATCAACAAGTCCCTACTAAGGTATGGGGTATGCTGACAAAGCCCGGAGATGTTCTATTAAAAAATAAAAATAATACTTCTTCTTATCAAGGGGACGGTGGTTAGGCCTTATAGTCCTTTATCCACTGTCTTTATATGATGACATCTCCCTTTATGATATATGGCCTTGCTGCAATGCTAACTGTATTAGTTTTATGCATTTTCCTGCTGGTTGTGGCTCGTATACTGCGTTTCAGAGCACAATTTAGAATAAACATTTTAAACTATATTCGTGTTTCAGTCAGTTCTGGACAAGTACGAAAGCGTGAGCGAAAAGGTGTGTCTTGTTACCGCGATTCCTGAGAGATCTGGGGGTGTTGTGTTCTGGGTTGTCTAATCATTTGCTTCTTCATAGGTGTGTAGGAGAGCGAGTGAGACACTATAGCTAGTTGGTCCTGGGTTCGTGGGCACTAATGTGGTGGGAAGGCTTAGCCCCTATACACCGAGGTCCCATAATCCTGCGCATAGTTCTGTGAATGTGCAGAATCCCTGCAACATGGCGCCACCAACGTTTAGTCTGGTACTTATTCACGAGACCCCTGAGTAGTACTTGTGCTGGTCCACAAAATCCTCACGCCAGTTTTTTGGAGACATCTGTGGTGTGAGGGCTTAGCCTCCAATATTTGATTTTTATAGGTTTTTCAAGCTTGAATTTTAAAAGGTTCTTCTTTTTTTATTGACCCGCTTTTGAGCTACCGTTCTTTAGGTACTTGTTACGTTCTTCTTATGGCGGTCGCTATTGCGGCACCCAACCGTGCTGCGGTCACAGCTTACTTGACTCAACATGGAGTCCTTAATGGTGGAGCTGATTTCATTTTTGTTGTTGAGGCGGATGCAGCATACCGCTTCAAGGTTTTCTATTCTTGGGTTTCCTTTCCGTCAGTGGATGGGAATGATAATTTGTTTCACGAATATACTGCCTCTGCGGTTCCGCAGAATTATAGCCCTTATCGATTACTTGAAGTTACGTTGACAGCTTGGCAGCACACCATATGGTTTAATGGCGCCCTTCCTCACTCTGTTTCTGTGGTCCGTTTAGGCCCCTTATCAGTCGTTTTGGCTAGGGTTACACCACATCCAAATTGCCTTAATGTTCCTCTCGCAGAGCTACGGCAATTACATACATTGTTGATACATGTACATAGGGCTGTAATGCAGTTTATGTCACAAAATATTCAGGTGGCTCTGCCTGGAGCTGCTGCTCACCCACCGGGACATGGTGGTGGTCTTGTTATTAGTCCCATCATGATTAATTCAGTGATGGGTAAACGTCCTCAGAATCTGGCTTGCAGAAAAATTTGAGCAACTCGAAGCTGTCTTTCTACATATTACGCCTGAGGAGAAACACAGGCTCCTTACCATGAGTTTACCTAAAGGACTTATTCCCAATCTGGCTGATTGCACCACTTGGGGAAAGGTGTTTGCGGCAGTTTATTCACTTTGTTTTGGCACCCCCTCCATGACCGTTCTTCTGTCTGTACTTAAAAAGGTTCAAGACGAACACAGGGCGGAGGCTGCTCTGGAGTTGAGGATGAGATTGTGTTTGCTTTGTTCGCCCTAAGTTGGCAGGGTATGCCCAGACGTGGGTCCCTTGCTCACTTTGCCACTGGATTCAAGCTAGCCTGGCTGATGAGGGCTGTTAGCCCGAAACCGGTCCCAGGATGCTTGTTTCCGGTCCAAGGAAGACATGGCTTGGCAGTTCGGGCTGGACTGTTCCCATGAGGCACATGGCCAAGACTGATTTGCATATAGCTTTGTCTGAACTGGGGTGGCAAAGTGAGCTAAAGAATGATGATGGATTCAACCCAGATCTGTGACTGGGGGTGAGTGTTTGAAAAGTTTCAGCACTCCGTCCATCCTCTCCTTGTGTTTGCATTGGTGGGAGTGTTCCCTATTGTTTCCGATATGATCCTTGCTAATGTAAAGGGGGAGGCAGTTAGCTTACAGGTGAGTCAGCGCCTAGAGGCGGTTGCTGACATAGATAAGCAATGTGAATTGCCAAAGATTATTGCTAAAGTATATAAATCCTTAGGGCGCAATAATCTGGGAATTAAGCCTTTTACACAAAAGCAAAAAAAGACCCAACCTGAGAAGGGCGGGCGTCCTGTCTTTCCTAAAAAGACGTGGAATAGGAATCAGCGGAAGCAACAACAGAAGCAAGGTTTGCATGCTGGTTCACCGACACCTGAAACCTCTGAGCGTAGATATCATTTGCATGACCGCTCTAAAATTAAGACACCGGAGAGGTTTCAAGTTCCTGATCCGCGCTCTCCTCATTCTTTACAGGAGTCATCGGATTCACAGTTCAGTGGTGGAGAGCGCCAGGATCACAGACATGGCGAGACCACTCATCAGAGACATGATCCCCCACGCCAGTTTGACGTTAAAGCCAAACCAGAGGGACTACCTCCTTTTCGAGCCCCGTTTCAGAAGAAAAAAGTTGCCGCTTTAACAGCATAGTATGCCTCAGATGGTGAGAACGCTGCTCCTCGATTGGAGATGGGCGGTGACACTACTCAACAGCGCGACGGAAGTTACTATAGCGCGGGAGGCACTCCATCCTTGTCTGGAGGAACTGATACTTTCATTACAGTGGAAACAGCAGGTACACGAGTTGCACCCCCTGATAGGCTTTACGAGATAGACCTCCAAATTGAAGGTGATATTAAAAGAACCATTAAGGGTGTCTTTTGGGACAACCTTACCTCCTCATATGACATTCTGTTGGCGGAGACAGATTGGCCTCCTCCATTTGTTTGGACTTCTTCCCGAGGGGAAGACGTGATACTGCCGTGTTTTTCCAGTTACGTCCCAGAAGAGACTAAACTTGCTTACGCTGCAGAATGGGCTTTGGCGTTAGCGCCGGCTGTGTATCGTAATCAGGTGGGCTGGGATAACGATTCGCCAGCACATGAAATACCTTTACGGTCTATGCCACAGCTGCAGGCTCAATATCCAATCAGGCATGAAGCATCCGTAAGTGAAATTTTGACCCAGTCGGAATATCATGGTGTCATTGAACCCTGTGTTTCATCCATGAATAGTCCTCTTTTTCCGATATCGAAACCGGATGGTTCATATCCTATTGTTTTGGATTACAGACATTTAAACAGTCACATTCGTACATTTGCAGTACAGGCCCCACACAGCTCTGCGTTAGTGAATTATATTGTTTGCAAAAAATACAAAATGACACTGGATATTTCTAATGGTTTTTATAGTCACAATTTGGCTCCTGGTAGCCATGACTTGACCGCATTTACCGTGGTCGGCAATCAGTAGGGCTTTACACGTTTGCCTATGGGCTATAAGAACAGTCCCAGGGCTTTTGCTGCACGTGTTGTGTCTCTATTACACGACATTGACCCTGATGCGTTCTCATACGTCGAGGACATTTATTTGACAGATGACAAATTGATCTTGCATCTTGTGCCTATGGATCGCATCATTCTCTCTTTTGCAGGCTTGTGTTACAAATTAAATTTTGTCAAGTCACACATCGCTTGTTTGGCAGTTCTCTTCCTGGGCTATGAGCTAAATAATGAAGGTCAGGGGTTGGCCCCCCACTTTCTGGAGAAGTGTGCACAATTGCAGCCTCCGTCTACATTGAAAAAATTACAATCTTTGCTGGGGTTTTTGAATTTTGGGAGGACTTACATTCCTGATTATGCCCAGCGTATTCAACCGCTTTATGTGTTGATACAACCCACTTTTTCGTCTGCCAGATGGCTTCCAGAACATACCACGATTCTTCGGTCTTTGCAGTCTGATCAGCTTGCGACCAACTTCTTGTTAACACGTGATAATTCTACAAACTTGGTCATAAGAATTGTGCCAGGGACAGTAGGTTTCACTTATTTGACATTCAATGAAGGTGACACTGTACCAATAGCATATAAATCGCATTTGTACACGTCCACAGTCTAGGACATTTTGATTGCGGTCCAGATGGTGATACTGAAGGAATGCTCTCAGGCGCAGGGAAAACGCATTCTTACGGTTTCGCCTGTACCTACTTTAGAAGCAGTAACTAAGGCGAGTGTACCGAATTCTAAAGCCTTGCATCCCCGTTGGATACAATGGGCGAGTTCTTTGACATCGGCTGATGTCACGTTTATTTTTGATCCCCCATTGCAGACACAGGAGTTTTTACAATACGAGCATGTTCCTCCTCCTCCGTTGTCGTTGCTTACCTTGGATCAGTACAAATGTATCATCTATACCGACGGATCTGCCTAACCAGCCGTCAGGTCAAAGCATGCTTATTCAGTGGCTTGCGCTATTGTAGCTGGCTCAATAGTAAATGGTGAATTTAAGTCTTCTATAGTCCATACGAAGGCACTTGGAGACTGTACGGCTCAATTGGCGGAGCAGCGTGCTTTGATTTTAGCTCTAGAATTTGCGGATCCTGATGTGAACACTCTTGTTGTGTGCGATTCCTACTACTGTGTGCAGGCTTTCAATGGCAATTTGTTCTTTTGGTCTCACAATGATTGTAGAGACTCTAAAGGTAGCACAATAAAGCATAAAATGCTTTGGGTTCGAGTGGTGGAACTTAAAGAACGTTTGCCGCTCACACAGGTTATTCATACTCTTAGCCTTCAGCGTGTGGGAACACATGCTGTTGGTAATTGTTTGGCTGATGAGGCAGCCAAATATGCAGTAGCCACATGTTCAGTAGCAGCAGTTACTAGGTCCATGACTAAGATTGATAATGATATTCTTGCGGCGATAGCTGCTACGAAGGGTGGGACAGACTTCCCACAAGGTTTCCCTTCTAAGTATTCTTATCATTTGTCACCTGAGCAAGTCCCATTTGCTACGATACCGTCCGTTGGGGATCAGCTGATTCCCAACGAGGACCGCAGACTTCCTTTGATCATGGCCGCACATGAAGGCATGGCTTCTGCACATGCCGGAGTTTCTGCGACTGTTTCTATTTTACAGCAACATTATTGGTGGCGTGGTTTATACAAACAAACCTGTAATTATGTACTGTAGTGTGACATTTGTCAACAGATTAAACCATCTACGGTTGCACGTCCACCACATACACAGCTATACATTTCAAATCAACTGTTTGGTTGCATTTATCTTGATCACTGTGGTCCTTTGACTTCCGACACTGCATATAAACATATTTTAGTTGCAGTTGATTCATGCACTAGATTCCTTTAAATTTGTCCACAATGCAGTGCTGATGCTCGAAATGTCATTAGAGATTTGCGTGTCTTTGTCGGGACTTTTGCCTGTGGAACCTTGCATTCTGACCAAGGTCCTGCATTTGCCTCTAATGCGTGCAAGGACGCAATGAGGTTTTTGGGGGTGCTGGTGCAGTTTTCGTCTCCATACAGGCCTGAGGTCAATTCCATAGTGGAGCGAATGAACTGTAACTTAAAGCAATCTTTGACAGCTAGAATCTTATGTACTGGCAAGGGTTGGCTGACACATTTGTATGGGGTTCAACGTGCACTAAATAATCTCCCAAGAAGATCTGTGAGTGGGCGGACCCCATACGAAATGCTCTTTGGCATTAAAATGTTTGTGCCAGACCTTGATGGTCTAGACGCTGTGGTGGCTGCCGCAACTTTTGACGTAGATAACCAATCTACTATGTTGCATGATCTACAAAAGACCTGTGACACAATGACTAAAGATCATTCACCCTCGTCCACTGAAGCGGCGGTGCTGATTCCTGTTACTGGCTGGCTTCCTAAAGTTGGTGATTTGGCAAGAGAAAAGCTAGAGAACAAGAAAGAATTTGGTCCCTCTTATCGTTCACCTGTCCCAGTTCTTGGATTGAAGTGTACCCGTACAGTAATTTTACCTCCTTTGCCGGGACGCAAGGAAAACAGATTTATTTAAATTGACAATGTCAAGCTACACCATATGGCCAATACTGAATGGTGTGACTCCCAGTATTCCAAGCCAAGCTGTTTCACTGAATCTGATGGCTTCTGCTTCTTCGACTAGTACCCGCGTTATGGAAGGGGAGTTGGAAACTTCTATTGTTTCCTTCCTCTTCCTCCAATGCAGACATCGAGTATGATTCCCCTACAATTGAGGTCCTCATTGACGTTCCTGACAGTACTATACATCATCCATCTGATGCTGCACAGCCTCCATTGTTGTGCTTGGTAGCAAGCGGTTATTACATGGATTGTACAAGTTTCTCTTCCGATTCATCTTCTTTGTCCTCATCTGTGTCCACTCCATCAACGCGTACCAGTCTTTTCATTACCTGGTTCAAAAAGACTTACCTGGTCCCCCCTGGACATACATCTGGATGGTGCTCACACTTATCTACCTTTTCATGTGGATTGGGTTTATGACAGTGTTCTTCTTGCTCATCAATGGCCATTATTTGCCGGAATGCTCTGCTGTGAAGTTGGTTGATGGAATTCTGGCTCCCCATACATTGTCCCATATCATGAAACGTGATCAAGCCCTTGGGAACATTTCGGCCTTCCCTGTTGCTGATGGCATCGTTTGGGATAAAGTAGCATTCGATATCCATGGTCCGACGGAGGTCCTGAACATTGCATATGTGTTCCGCATTTCACTAGGAGATGTGGTATCACAGGACATACACTCAGACAACTGGGATGTTCAGGCAGTTCATTCATTGTTTTCTGATTTAAAATATTATGCTGCTTTTGATGCTGAAGATTTGCATTTGAATTCAGCCAATTATGCGGATTTATTCTGTTACCAACATTATGGCCATCATTTCTTGCACAAAATGAACATGTTAAGACCGATTTTTTATTTTACTCAGTGAAAACATTGTCCGACTCCTTTACAGAGGAGTTCTACTACTCTCCGTAGTAAGTTCACATACTTTTCAGATTACAGTGCGTCCAATCCAGAGTCCTATTTCTATAATTTTAAATTGCCATCTCAATCTAAATTCATGTTGTCTCACACAAAATTGATTTATTCTAATTCCTTTAGGTGTGATTTGGCTTTACATGGTTACAAACACTGGAAAGCAACCATAGATTTGAAATCCATTTGGGGCTCTAAAGATTGGCAGGTCCAAGGTGCTGAAGCTTTGCATCATATGTGTCTGATTCCTACTCAAATTTTGTTTTTAAATGACACGGTGCAGCAGACTACTTGTTTTGGTTTGGCTACAGCCAAAAATGTAAATGTTCCTTCCATTCCTTCATTGGCTGAGTATAATACGTGGTGTAAACACACCAATCATACGGTTGATGTACTGCTTGCCCTTTTCAGAAATGGTAGTATAAATGTTTCTGACGTCGACCCTTTGGGATGGTTGTTGTGGCCAACAAGTTCCAATGCATGTCAACTGCGTTTTCATAATGCAACGACAGGTTTCACACAAACTAGACCTGATCCACGTTTCCCACATTCTCATTCAGTCACCACATATTCTGTGGGGAAATTATGTCAGCAATGGTTGGGACACTCCACACCATCGTCTGTGAAACACCACCTGTCCCTTTTGTCGAGTGACATCAATTTGGCTGATTTTATTTTGGGACCAAAATCACCTAGATCAAAACAATCTATTTATGAAGCATATAATGAATTGTGGAAACTATATGGAAGCTGCGGTACGTCTGTGCCAAATTGACCAAGCTAATTTGGAAAAAGTTCTTGCAGTGGTAGATAACAGCATTAATACGTTATCTTCCCATATTTACACCTTGCATAATATTGTTTCCTCTAATATTGATATTGTACAGAATGATGAATCTGTGTTGTATCATGGTTAAAATCAATTGCGCTCTGTAATGCAATTTGCATGGACATTACAAACGCTCAAAATGGAAAAAGTTCTGTGGGATTATTTGAATGCTTCTGCACTGTTTTTACCGTTTAATTTAACTGATAAACAGAAATTTACGTCCATGAAAGAGGCAACTTACACACTGTTACACATTGAACAATTAGAACAACAGTTGTCTTTTTCTGTGGCTGAGACAGATTCAGCTGTGTGGTTAATACATGGAGTTATTTCACTACCCTTCTCACTATTTCAGTTCACATCTTGCAAGAAACACTTCCCGGTTGGCTGCTTGAGCCCCTGGGAATTGCTTTTATTCATGAATTGTGGTCCTTGCCTTTCTCCTACAGATGTCAGCACGCGGATAAGGAAGTTTTCCTAACAGGGGAGGATTGTGATTCCACAGTAGGACATTCCCTAGTTTGTAAAAAAGTTAAGTTGCACGGCGCCTGTAATGTGTCGGCACCTAATCTGGCTTGTTTTTTTAAAGGAACGGCAGTCCCAGCTATTATTCCAGCGCTCACATTGCTTTCAAATGGCAGTTATCTTATTTTGAATAACCACGACTGCTGTGGCTTACGGGCCGGCATCCCGTATACAGTAATGGTTTCGCAGCGTGTTACTTGTTGCAGCAATGTCCTTTTTCCACCCCCGCATTGGATTGTAGATAGTTCGCTTTGGCCTTCCATCCAACTTTGAAAACAGATTTCAATAAACTAAGCAGACTCAAAGTGCTATTGTTTCAACAAGAAGTGGCTCTCACATCAGCGCGAGAGACCTTCGAATTGCAGGTGGCGAGAACCGCAAGTGAGATACACTCACTACTAAACACCAATCTCCCACTTCATTTTGGAGAATTAATACACCAAGGGCCATATTATCAAGAAAGGCGATAACATTATCGCCGATTTTGCGGCAGGAAACTGCCGCTAAAGCGGCGATAAGGGGCTTGATAATATGCCCTATAGAATTCCAATAGAAGCCCAGGTTTGATGTCTTTCACACCAGAACCTGGGTTTCTATTGGAATTCTATAGGGCATATTATCATGCCCCTTATCGCCGCTTTAGCGGCAGTTTCCTGCCGCTAAAGCGGCGATAATGTTATCGCAGTTCTTGATAATATGGCCCCAAATATGTAATGCGTCTGATCCTGAAGGCCTTGCTCATTCTTTTAAACTTGTGGGATCTGGCCTTGTGTCCTCTTTTCAGACGATTTTTGGAGTAATACCGGCCTTTATTCATTCTATTTTTTCCAGCGCGTTCGGAGGGTTTCCATTGATCCTCTTGCTGGCGTGTGGCGTGCTGGTACTTCTGCTCCTGTTGCGCAATGGCTGCCCATCTTGTGGTACTGCACAGACCCGGCCAGTTGCAGCTGTACTGTGACCGAATGCAACAAGTGTTTGGATGTTTGCCATTGGCTACGCTTGGTGTGAGTTATGAACTTACTTTTCGCTTCACCTACTTCACTTGCGTGCAACCTGTGTTCTATTGCCGATGGTGCCCTTTCTTATTGGGCCTTGGATATATGCCTCTCCAATGCGTCCGGCACTGACCCGGATTATGATCTGTTAATGGGTCCATTACTGGCCCATGACCAGGCCTGTTCTGGGGACGGCCGTTTGATGCGTGCTGCTGCACTTGGAGTATTGGCAGACTGGAATACCTGTGAGGCTGCACAGCGCCTCTTGCAATGGAGTTTCATTGAATATCAAGCAAGTTGCCCGGATATGCTCCTGGAGGCCTCAGATTATGAGGAGCATGTGTGTTCATTCGAACTGCTCAACTGGATGGCATCCCTCTTTGCTATGAACGACAGGGATGACCTGCATGACTTGCATTCCACAGTTCACGTAATCTGATGATTTCTCGGGACTCGCCTTAAAAACATTTTTACATTTTCCAATGTGGCCCCTTTTCCAAGCATTTTGATTGTGCTTACAGTTGCATTCTGATTCCTCTATATGCTACGACCTGGCCAAGGGGAGGGTGTCATGTGGCCGATAGGTATATTGTCGATATCGCTAAGTTAGCATGAGCCCAACAACCATGATGCTGCTTTTGCGCACAATACTACATGGCTTTGTTTTTGCAACATTCTGTTTATGCCTTTCACGTGAGAACCGTCTGCTTTGTTCGTTCTCTGCCTGTTCCTGGAGTTTAGTCTGAACACTGTGAGCAAGGTCGATAAACAATGCCCTTTGTTATTCTGTTCTGGTCAGTCCCTAGCACCTAGACAAAACATGCTAGTACAGCTGCTGCTGGAAACTCGTGCTATGATATTATGGGGATGCATGTTTAGGTGAAACACACTTGGAGAGGGAGCTTTCCAGGGAGAAGAGCCATGCGGTTCCTATGATGTAGATATACCATCTAGGCACTAAGGTATGGGGTCTGCTGACAAAGTCCAGAGATCTTCTATTATATAATAATACTTCTTCTTACCAAGGGGAGGGTGGTTAGCCTTATAGTCCTTTATCCACTGTCTTTATATGATGACATCTCCCTTTATGATACATGGCCTTGCTGCAATGCTAACTTAGTTTTATGCAGTTTGCTGCTGGTTGTGGCTCGTATACTGCGTTTTAGAGCACAATAGTTAAAATAAACATTTTAAACTATATTCGTGTTTCAGTCAGTTCTTATTGTGGACAAGTACGAAAGCGTGAGCGAAAAGGTGTGTCTTGTTACCGCAATTCCTGAGAGATCTGGGAGTGTTCTGTTCTGGTTTGTCTAATCATTTGCTTCTTCATGAGTGTGTAGGAGAGTGAGTGAGACACTATAGCTAGTCGGTCCTGGGTTCATGGGCACTAAGGTTGTGGGAAGGCTTAGCCCCTATACACCGAGGTCCCATATTCCTGCGCATAGTTCTGTGTATGTGCAGAATCCCTGCAACAGGTTATAATTCGAGGTCTGGTTATACACAGAATATTACTTTCTATAGTGATGGGTGGACACTTAGGTGGCCTCGTAACCATCTGAAACCTTTTGAAATTCAGTACATAATTTTGATGAGAAGACAAGCATCCCACAACTTGCTGAAAGCCATCAAGAATGTCAAAATCTGGATCACCTCATGTGCCAACATCCTGGCTCCCCCCAAGCACAACCCAATGGCAAGAGCCCAGCCTCAAGCCAGTTGGTACACAGAGGAACTCAGGCAGACAAGACACCACTGCAAGCAACTGGAGTGCAAATGAAGAACAAGTCAGTACAGCACTGATAAAGACATCTTCAAATCATCCCTAAGATGCTACCACCAGAAGACACGGAACACCAACCACACAGCTCTTGCAGATCTCATAGACATTGGCACTAACAGCAGCAAAGAAATCTTTGCCATCATCAAAGATTCGGTGTGCTTTCTGCCGCCTCCAGCAACATCACCCCTTCATAAGACCTTTGCCATAAGCTCTCGGAATTCTTTATTTTATTTTTTAATTTTGATAACAAAAAGCAGAGACAAGTAAATCTTGTAACAACGGACAAAGTATACATCGCATCTCTATTCACATTGTTGTAGTAGCGCCACTGTCTATACCAGCTAATCACAGCATCATGTAGTACATCTCCAGATCATTTAAGGAACTGTCCAGAACCCAACACGCTTAATATTCAGTGCCAGCTCGTTAACACTTTATGTAGGCCATCTGGCTAGCAACTGCCCACAATCCAGAAGGAGGGTCCCAGGGTGTCCTATGAATAAATCACACTTTACGCTCCCAGTCACACTGTTCTGTTCTATACTGGATTATGCAATAGAGTTTTCTGCTCCCCTTGTCTCCCCTTCTTTAGTAGCTAAATTGGTTTGGTATAGGCCCCAGAAGTTCTTAGGCCGGTTGCGGTGGGGGGGGAGGGTAACAAGTCACTATAATACTCTTTGTGTGCTACAGTATATCATGTCTTTTGACCAGCTGGTTAAAGTAGGGGTCGGACCTCGGTACCAGCATATAGCTACCCTACGCCGAGCCATCAGCAGACCCATATCTACTAGTCGCCTAATTGTTTTGGGTAGTTGTCTAGAGTTCCCTAATAGGGCTAGCATAGGATCTGGTTCGAGTGTCGTGTCTGTAATGTCTCCAGCTCTTGGAATTCTTCTGTAACAAAATCACGCCCATATACAGTAACTTCGAACCACAACCGGACCCCTTCCCCATCGCAACTCAACTTCCTATTGTGGCCAAAGAACGAACCTTGACCTCATGGCCCACCATCACCACCGTCAAAATCGTTTCTACCATGAAGACCATCCACTCTGGTGCTCCATCTGACCCTTGACCCGACCATGCCTTAACCAATGGACTCCTACCAATCAACGAAGCACTAACATGTATTCTCAATGCCTCCATCGACTCAGCCACATTGCTAGACATGTGGAAACAGGCCCCTGTCATGCCCCTGCTCAAGAAACCATCCAATGACCCAGTCACGCTTTCTAACTACAGACCTATCTCCTACTATACTCGGCAAAGGTCTTAGAGAAACAAATCAACGAACGCTTCACAGACTACGTCAGTAACCACCAGCTTCTCAACGCCACACAGTCTGGATTCCGGCCCAACCACAGTAAAGAAACAGCACACATCACCTCCACAGACAACATCCGAATGATCCTTGACACAGGAGACACAGCAGCCCTCATACTCATCGACCCCTCTGTAGCTATTGATATGGTCCCATACCGCATCCTCATCAGGTGCCTGCACGAAATTAACATCCAAGGACCCAGTCTGTGCTTGATCTACTCCTCCTTAACAGATAGAACACAAGCTGACAGCCTCACACCTCACTGCTTGGAAACCCACAAACTCATCTGCAGAGTGTCTCAAGGTTCACCGCTCAGCCGCACCTCTTTGACCATACATGATCCTTCTGGCCACCGTCATCTGCGCACATGGAATCAACATCCTCTCCTACGCTGATGACACACAACTCATACTCTTCCTCTCAGACAGGATATCCAACACAAGAAAGAAGTTCACCACCTGTATGATCGAAGTCGTTAACTGGATAAAATACAACTTTCTCAAGTTTAACAATGACAAGGCAGAAGTAGTTATCTTCAGTAAGTCCACCTCACCATGGGACTCCAACGGGTGGCCAGCCAAACTCACCCTCACTGCATCCTGCTTCCACACCCTGAAGATGCTTAGAAAGATCTTCATATGGTTCCCCAACAACACTAGGAAAACTGTCACTCTAGTCACATGCAAGTTGGGCTACGGGAACACCCACTACATCAGGATCAACAAGCAACTCACTAACAAACTATAAACCATCCCGAACTCGGCAGCCAGACTCATCCTCCACCTCGCACACAGAACTCACTTCACACCTCACCTCAGGGAGATCCACCGGCTTCCGATACACAAACGCACTCATTTCAAACTGCTCACACACACTTTTGAGGCACTTCACAACTTAGGTCCCACCTACCTGAGCAGTCGCATCTCCCTTCACCAACCACACATACTCCTCCACTTCCCAGGACTCCTACTAGTACTCATCCCATGCATACACAGAAACAGATCAGAAGGCCAGGTATCTTCTTACATTGTTCCTAAAGCGTGGAATGGCCTCCCACTCCAGATCAGAGCCTCATCCTGGTTTTTCAATTAGCCAACCTGCTATAGGCAGGGCTAAGCACACACACACCTGCTCAGTGCCAGGATACCCTCATATGTGGTAGTGCACTTTGCAACTACACATAACATAGCATTGTAATAATATGATTCAGACTAAATTATGGATGTCAAATATTTACACTCTATATATAACCAATAGAGATCCCACCACTTACCTTGACTCTCTCAGAAAAGTCTCTCTTGAGTAAAATAATGGAGGCACATTTGTCTGGGGCACCTAGTTCAAATGGAATCCTTACATACATCTTTAAATATAACCCAGTGTTTTGACTGTGGCCACTGTCATTGCTTTTTTACTTCCTGCTTGGAAATAAGGCAATTCCATACTAATGGCATAGCTCAGTGTTACTTCCAGTTTTCAAGAAGGGGGAATTCAACAATCCATAAGACTATATTAATTGCACTATGAGATATCGAAGCAAAGGTTTACTTGAAGATTTAACTGGAAGAAGTAGGACTATGGGTTGAGGAAGGTAAATTTCTACTGAGAGACTCTTAACACTTGCCATGATGGCTGATCAAACAGTTTGCCAACAGTAAAGCAGGCTTTATGTAAAGAGGTACATGCCTGCTTCCTGGATTACTCAGCTATATATTTTGGAGTCAACCATGTCAAGTTGTGGAAAACAGTTTAATTGTGGGGAATGCCATCAGCCCTGCTCAAGCCAATATAATTACTCCAATGGAACACCTGGGATACAATCAAAGTTGGCAACAGAATTTCTATGACCAACCCGTATCCACACTAATCGTGGTTTGGAGAAGGGGTATGTTCTGGTCCCACTTCAATTTAGCCTGTAAACTGCAGATATGGGTGGCGTGCTCCACACAGTTAGACATTTTCTCTAAAACCTGGGAGATCGCCACATACGCCTGATACAGTACGCAGGTGATCCTGTTGTTTTGAACACAACACCAATTCGGTTAGAAAGGTGGATGAATTTAATCATGCAAAAGAGCTAGAGCTCAATATAAACAAAACCAAAATCATTGCAATCAGCAGCTCTAGTAGAAATTTTTGTTGGACAAGTCAATACATATGCCTACCTGGGAGTGTAGCAATGAAGGAAATCTAGATCCAAAACCCAACTAAATACAATAAGGGTTATTACAACATATTTACAACACTCTTTAAGGAAATTGTATGCATATTTACAGAGCCCTACAACTGAAGCCATTTTAACAGTAATAAAAGGGAAATGTGTTCCATTTGTTACTTATGGTGCCTATGTTTTCAAGATAATAGGAGTACTATTAGACTCATTGTTCATTAAGTATTGTTTTATTCTTTGCCTAGACCCAAAAAGATCCCTTAAATTGATCCTTTAGGCAGAAAAAGATAATAAAACAAAAAAAATCATCACGATGGTCAAAGTAATATAAAAGGATGGATTGGGGATCAAAGCAGTTTGGAAGAAGAGGATATACAAACTCAATTTAAAATTGTGGTGAAGGAAAGGGTACAAGAGCATTCCTTTAATTTAGACATGTCTCCTAACAAACTCGAAAGGGCTCAATTAATTAAATATACATATTCATCTCTGACGCCTCAGTACTATTTGGCATATCCTGTATAGAAAAAAATGTTTATTGAGTTTATTACATTGCAGTTCCTTCTCCTTCCCATAGCTGCCATATGACATGGATGGTCTGAGCCGTCCAAATCTAAATACCATTGTTGTAGGCTGTGTGAAGCTATAGTAGAATCCTTCTTCATATCTTTATTTCATATTCACATTAGTGATCCATAAAAGAGCAAAAAGCCTCAGGAATACACCTACAGCAATCATAATCCCTTCAATAGATACTAAAAACAATCCTTAAATCTGAGACGAAATAAGTAAAACCAGTCCAAGTGAGTTTCATAACTCGTCGTCGAACATCCATCCTTTGGGGCATATTTATGAAAGAGTTGCATTGCCCTTGCGCCATGCAACCGGGCGCACAGAGCGATGCAACTCTTAAGTTTGATTTATCAAGTCATGCAAGGCCACACTGCGTGGCCTTTCATGGGTTGATAAATCTAGAGTAATGCAACGCTGTGCAAATCTCTGCTTTGCGTTACTCTGCCCCAGGGTGTAGTTCCATGGGTGGAGCGTGGGTGTGCCTGCGTATCCATCCATGGATTTTGGCGCATTGCCAGATTTACCATTACTGGTAGACCTGGGAATGCATTAAAATGCTACGCCTCCCTTGGTGAGGCGTAACGAGGAGAAATATGTTTATTTCTCCTTGTTACTTCCTCTTTCTATATGTGCTGCATTCTGCAACACACATAGAAAGAGGAAAATGTCTCAGGGTATTGTTTTTGTGCCGGCCGGTGTCCCTTCCTGCGCAAAAACAATCTTGCTTACAACGCAGGAACCCTTGAATTGTCTCTAGGCAGCACATTGTGTGGCAGTGCTGGCAAATGACAGGAATGCACCATATATGTTTAAGTACAGTGCATTCCTTCCCTTTCCCTATCACACAGAGCAGCACAGCAAGGTGACTTGATGCGCTGCGTGAATATTTCATAAATGGACCCCTTTGTCTTTTTTTTTTGGGCAACATTTGTTTATTGAGTTTATAACCACAACATGGACAATAATGCCCGGCAGTGGACAACATGTCTAGCCATGGTAGGGAAGGGTATATATAACAAAAACAAAATTAATAAACTTCGTATACACATCCTTGGGGGAAGAAGGGATTGAAACAATGTAAAATAGCGACACATGATAATGTACAATCTTGCGGAACAACTAGGCTATCTATCAGGAAGGGGTTGGGTGCTAAATATGGAGTAGGAAAGGGGAAGTAGAAGAGAAGTTGAGGGGGTGAATGTGGTACAGTTATCATCTATAAGTCACAGGAGTGGCAAGGGGAGGGTTTGTGATTATGATTATGGGTGAATATATGTGGGGAGTGGGAAAAATTGAGTTACAATCACATGAAGCGGGAGGTGAATAGCAAGAACCTCTTCCTAGTGTAGGCAGGAAAGAAAAGGGTGTGAATGGTTGAAGAAGAAACATCGCTGGTAGTAGTATAAGATATTGGGAGGGAGGTCCAACCGTGGTGCTAGGATTACAGTAACATTACTGAGGAGGAACTGGGGTGATCCTCATAACTGAAGTAAGGGATGGACCCTGGATATCATCAAAGGACTCTAGTTTATCATGAAGCTTGTGAGTCGTTCGTAGGCCACTATTTTGTGGAGTTCAAGCAGCCATTTGTTGCAAATCGGGAGAGAAGGTTGTCGCCAGTGCTGCAGGATGCATATTTTTCCCACTGCTAGGGAGGTGGCCAACCTCCTATGTACATGCCGGCATGCAAACCTGTCTTAAATTATCATGCCAAAAGCATGCCAATGGCTAGTACCAGGAGCGGTGTAGTCACAATGCAGAATTTGGTGCTCCCTGATTGAACCGTTCACTTTATACATCAAGATCAAGTTCAAGAATCAAGACTGAAGCAGTCTCAATAAGAATGGCAGATGCGGGGAAAACCATCTGGACCGTGAAGGTACAGTAATCAGTTCTCTGGCCAATTGGGTTTGTCAATTACTGGGCGGATCTAGTCGGAACCATGACCCCCTGGTCAGGATATTTCTCTCCCCTCGCGCAGCTCCGTCTCTGTGTCTCTGCCCCACTGGTGCCCAGAACCACTGGTTGGTGTTCGAGGCCCGCCTGTGCTCGTGCTTCTGCCTCTTCACTCTGCCAATTCCTCTATGCTTTCTCCTGTATTTCTCTTTTCTCTCCTGATTGCCTTTATTTTCACCTCAGGTCACTTTTTCACTTTTCTTATTTCCTTATTTTCACTCGCACCATCTTTCCCGCCGCTGCTGCCCCAGCGGCCCTTCCCCCATGTTTCCCGCTCCTGCCTCCCAGCTGTCCCGCTCTCCCCCAACCACTACTTAATGGCGGCCGCGCAGCTGGCGTACCAAAGGCAAACCCATCTGGGCCCGTCCGTGACCTGACCGCGACCAGCCCCAGGAACCCTGGACCTCTGACCCGCCAGCGCTACAGATCCTCGGCCCTCCACGCACTCAACACAGGCCAGAACAACAACTGCAAGTGTTCTTCACTGATTGACACCAATGGACCCTTTACCTGCTGCCAATGCCGCCACTCCTTTGCCATCACTGAGACCCAGGACTAACCACAACCCTCCCGCCACAACACCACCGCACCCAAAACCCTGCAATGCATTCTCCTCAACGTCCGCTCCCTCCACAAACATGCCACAGAAATCTGGGACATCCTTGACAGCACCACGCCCAACATTGCCTTCCTCACAGAAACCTGGACGAACGCCGCCTAGGGACCAGACATCGCGATCGCCATTCCGAAGGATACAAGGTCACTCAGAAAGACCGCCCCAACTGCCCTGGAGGAGGCATCGCCATCACCCACAAATCTGACCTCCGACTGAGCACCCACGCCGGCGAACCCACAAACCTGATGGAACACCTATACTTCAAGATACAGACCAACCCGACCACCACCCTCCGGGGCATCCTCATCTACAGACCCCCTAGACCCTGCACACCTTTTACCGACTCCATCACTGACATCATCACCCCACAAGCCATCACCTCCACCAACTACCCCTTGCTGGGAGACCTCAACTTCCACCTCAGCAACCTCTAAGACCACAACTCCTCCTCCCTCCTGGACAACCTCCTCAGCATCGGATTCAAACAGATCGTACAAGAACCCACGCACTCAGCAGGACACATCCTCAACTACATCTTCACAGCAGCAGAAACCATCACCTTCAGCCACACCTCCGAACATCCATGGACAGACCATTGCTGCATCCACTTTACCTTCAAAACAACCATCACCCTCAAACCTCCACACCAGCTTCCACACAGAAACTGGAACAAGATCTCCGATGACCAGCTCACCGCCTCCCTCACAAGCTCCCCTCCAACCATCACGGACGACGACCCAAACACCGCAGCCCGAACCTTGCACAAATGGATCACCAACTGCCCCAACACCATTGCCCCCCTCTAGCAAACCACCAACACACATGCCAAGAGAGCCAGCTGGTTCTCCACCGAACTCCGAGAATCCAGATGAACCTGCAGATGCCTCGAAAAGATCTGGACAAACTCCAAAACCACAGTAGCCCACGACAACTTCAAAGCAGGCACCACCGCCCACCACCAGCTCATCAGAAACACAAGGAAGAAAGCACCCCAGGACAGAATCTCCACCCACGCATACAACAGCAAGGAACTTTTCAGTATCATCAAAGAGTTCGCCCAACCCAACAGTGAGACTACAGACATCCCCCCTCCCAGGACCTCTGCAACAAACTCAGCTCCTTAATCCACCGCAAAATCAAGACCATCTACGACAACTTCGACGACTAAAACCAACACGCAGAACCTACACCTCCCACTCCTGACACCATGCATCCAACACTTGACAGCTGGACCGCTTTCACCACCGAAGACACCCTGAAGACAATTAAGTCAATCCACTCCAGGGTGCCCACGGACCCCTGCCCCATCACATCTACCACAGAGCCGCCAACACCATCGCCCCTGAACTTCGCCGAACCATCAACCGCTCCCTCGAGACCTCCTCCTTCCCCGACGACTGGAAACACGCTAGAGATCAACCCTCTCCTGAAGAAACCCTCGGCGGACCCCACCGACCTCAAAAACTTCAGACCCATCCCTTTACTTCCGTTTCTGGCGAAAGTAATCGAAAAAGCCGTCAACAGCCAGCTCGCCTCCTTCATTGAAGAAAACAACATCCTCAACACCTCCCAACCCGGCTTCAGGAAAAACCACAGCACCGAAACCACCCTCCTCACCGCAATTGACGGCATCTGCTCCCTCCTCGACAGAGCTCTCATACTCCTGGACCTGACCGCAGCTTTCGACACAGTTTCTCACCGCACCCTAGCTCGCATACTACACGAAGAAGGGATCCCGGACAAGACCCTCGACTAGTTCCGCTCATTCCTCTCCAGCAGAACGCAGCGGGTCAGACTCCCACCCTTCCTCTCGGATCCCACACCGAACACCTGCGGAGTTCCCCAAGGATCCACCATCAGCCCCACCCTGTTCAACATCTACATGGCCCCACTCGCACCCATCGTCAGATCCCACGGACTCAACATTGTATCCTACGAAAACGACACCCAACTCATCCTCTCCCTATCCAACGAACCAAACGTATCCAAACACAACTTTCAAGAAGGAATGGAAGCAGTCGCCAAGTGGATGAAGAGCAGCTGCCTACAAATCAACATGGACAAAACAGAGGTACTCATCATGGGCCCACACCCAGATTCCTGGAACGATACCTGGTGGCACCCCACCCTCCGGAACCCGCCCACCCCCATGGACCACGCACGCAACCACGGAATCATCCTGGACTCTGAACTCGTAATGGACCGCCAAATCAACGCGGTCTCATCCTCCTGTTTCCACACCCTCCGACTCCTATGAAAGGCCTTCAAATGGATTCTCTTTGAACACATAAAGACCGTCACCCATGCCCTCATCAGCAGCAGACTTGACTACGGCAACGCTCTCTACGCCGGAATCAAGAAGCACCTCACCCGTAAACTCCAGAACGTCCAGAATGCCTCTGCCAGACTAGTCCTCAACCTACCACGTCAGTGCCACATCACCCAACACCTGCGTACACTACATTGGCTCCCCATTGAGAAGAGAATCACCTTCAAGCTTCTCACCCACGCCCACAAAGCCTTCACAACACCCGACCTGCATACCTGAACTACTGCCTCACATTCCACGCACCCCAAAGATCCCTTCGCTCAGCCCAGCTCTACCTTGCTACGGTGCCTCACATCAAGAAGACCAGAACAGGAGGCCGTTCCTTTTCACTCCTCGCGGCCAAGGCATGGAACACCCTCCCGCTCCACCTCAGACAAACGTCAACACTATCCAAGTTCACAAAGGACCTCAAGACCTGGCTCTTCGACAGATCTCCTTGAACATCCTGGACCTGCGCTCCCCGCCCCCCCAGCACCGTGAGACCCACTTGGGTGAGTAGCTGCTCTCAATAAACCTATGATTGATTGATTGACCTCTGCTATCAGATCTGCTACCAGATCTGTCGGTGTGCAAACCTCTCCTAAATGATCATGCCAAAAGTACACCAACAGCTAGGACCAGGAGCAGTGAGGTCCTGATAGGGACTTCGGTGCTCCCCGATTGTTCCCTCACTTTATACATCAAGATCACATTCAAGAATCAGGACTAAAGCATTCTCAATAAGAATGATAGACATGGGTCATAATTTTGAAGGTTTATATATGGAATTAATAAGCAAAATACATAGAATGTGCCATCAATAAGTTTAGTAGCAAATCATACAATTTATAAGTACAAAGACCTTGATAAAGTTCTATATGAAATCCAGCACAGATTCACCTTATAAAGGTGGGAAATAGGGGATTCTGGGGTACCAAAAAGGCATGTCCTTTTATAGGACTGTAGACAAAGACTTTCATGAATTTCTACACATGTTCATGGTTTTCTGGGTCTGCACCCTTGAGGAACAAGCAGAAAAAAATATTTTCCTACAGAATATGTCTGAGGATTCTCTTATAGTAGTATGCATTGGATTTAGCTGTTCTCACAGCTTATTCAAACATGCTAGTTGATACACTGTGCAAAAAGTAGCCTGGGAAGGTTGAGGTGTCCTTGGGTGATGACAGCACAGTTCTGTTCATTGGTGTAAAGCTTGCAATTTATTTGTTTGGAACAAGAGACAATGGTACTAGTTATCACGTGGTATATTAAGACAATGATTCAAGATGGAGGACAGTGTAAATATAGTTTATGTTAGTGTAAGCCCAGTTTCTAACATATTTAAGCAGACAAAATAAAACATCTCTCACAACCCCCCCTTATGATTTCTCAATCAATACTTTATCTCTTTATTACAATACATCATTCATTAACTTTGGGTTCTTCTCTTCCAATTCTACCAAGTCCATCAAGGTGTCATAGAGATCACTTTGCATTTCTGTAACCTTTATGTCGAGTCTCTTTCTTTTTCACAGTCCCTACCATTGCTTGATGAAATTTTCTTGAAAAATGTTAGGAAAACAGAAACACATGCAATGCCGATTAGTATAACCAAAATCGGAGTTAAAAGCAGTTTTAGAATTCCTCCACCTACACTGCCAAGCCACTTCCCATATCTTGGTGAAACCTCATCCAATAGATCAAAATATAGAACTGCAGAAGCAGGGAAGAGAGGTGCAAACAGAGGGAACAGGGGTGCAGAAATAGGCAAGAGGGGTGCAGAAAGAAGCAAGAGAAGTGCAGAGAGAAGTAACAGAGTTGCAGAAAGAAGCAAGTGAAGTGCAGAAAGAGGCAAGAGAGGTGCAGAAAGAGGCAACAGAAATGCAGAAAGAGGCAACAGAAGTGCAGAAAGAAGCAACAGAAGTGCAGAAAGAAGCAACAGAGGTGCAGAAACCGGCAAGAGAAGTGCAGAAAAAGGGGACACAGGTGCAGACAGAGGCAAGAGATGTACAGAAAGAGGGAAGAGGGGTATAGAAAGAGGCAAGAGGGGTGTAGAAAGAAGCCAGAGAGGTACAGAAAGAAGCAAGAGAAGTGCAGAAAGAAGAAACAGGGGTGCAGAAAGAGGCAAGAGGGGTGAAGAAAGAGGCAAGAGAAGTGCAGAAAGAAGCAACAGAGGTCCAGAAAGAGGCAAGAGAACTGCAAAAAGAGGCAGGAGAGGTGCAGAAAGAGGCAAGAGAAGTGCAGAAAGTGGGAAGAGGGATGCAGAAAGAGGCAAGGGGGTGCAGAAAGAAGCAAGAGAGGTGCAGAAAGAAGCAAGAGAAGTGCAGAAAGAAGCAACAGATGTGCAGATAGATTTAGGCAATATCACACTAGCAAGACGGTTATGGTATATTTTCACCTGCACACCGTTTATCCCTAGTGTTATTAAATATGCTCACTCTTTTGGGTCAACCGAAAAAACCCAAGTCTATACATATAACCAAACAAAGTGAGGAGCACAACCTGAAGTCATTACCAGAGTCTATAAAGATCTCTTACACATCATAGTATCTGTAACTCAATTTGTAACACAACTCTTGACAGCAAACAATCATATGATACACATTATTCTTCCGAATTACTTTTCATCAATTTTTATTCATAATTTTCAAGTAAAAACAAGATGACATATCCAGGATAAACAGCCTACGCGTTTCATCCCTAATCACTTGGGACTTCTTCAGGGTGGCGCTATGTGTTGTTGGAAGCCTTATCCTTAAACACCAATTGTCTGCACAACACTCTTCATACACTGTTTCAGACCCCTTACAATTCATCTATTGGTTCAAGAACTGCTGTGCACATCAATAACGCAACCAATTTCCTCCGTGATGTCTTGTTCCTTTCAACACTCTTTTGTATGTGGATACTGCCGGAATCGGACTCGCGTGAGAACCAGGAGACAGTACTCGTTCTGCTGGTGTCAGGCATGTGTGATAGGGCCTATAGAAGTGAGGCCTGAATGACAGAGGACCTCAACACTTAAATACACTTAAAATTACAAGACGAGGAGTACTATATACAAAAGAGTGTTGAAAGGAACAAGACATCACGGAGGAAATTGGTTGCGTTATTGATGTGTTACAGATATTATGATGTGTAAGAGATCTTTTTAGACTCTGGTAATGATTTCAGGTTGTGCTCCTCACTTTGTTTGGTTAGATGTGCAGATAGAGGCAAGAGGGGTACAGAAAGAGGCAAGTGAAGTGCAGAAAGAAGCAATAGAAATGTAGAAAGAGGCAAGAAAAGCGCAGAAAGAAGCAACAGAAATATAGAAAGAGGCAAGAGAAGTACAGAAAGATGCAAGGGAGGTGCAGAAACAGGCAAGAGAGGTGCAAAAAGAGGGAAGGGGGTGCAGAAAGGGGCAGAAGTACTGCAGAAAGAGGTAAGAGAGGTGCAGAAAGAGGCAAGAGAGGTGCAGAAAGAGGTAAGGGGGCAGAAAGAGGCAAGAGAGGTGCAGAAGGAGGCAAGAGGGGTGCAGAAAGAGAGAAGAGGGGTACAGAAAGAGGCAAGAGAGGTGTAGAAAGAAGCCAGAGAGGTACAGAAAGAAGCAAGAGAAGTGCAGAAAGAAGAAACAGGGGTGCAGAAAGAGGCAAGAGGGGGCAGAAAGAAGCAACAGAGGTGCAGAAAGAGCACCGCAGAAAGGGGCAAGAGAGTTGCACAAACAGGTAGGAGAGGTGCAGAAAGAGGGGACAGGGATGCAGACAGAGGCAAGAGAGATGCAGGAAGAGGCAAGAGGGGTACATAAAGAAGCAAGAGAGGTGCAAAAAGAACCAACAGAGGTGCAGAAAGAGGCAAGAGGGGTGTAGAAAGATGCAAGAGAAGTGTAGAAAGAGGCAACAGAGGTGCAGAAAAACTCAAGAGAACTGCAGTAAGAGGCAGGAGATGTGAAGAAAGAGGTAAGAGAAGTGCAGAAAGAGGGATGCAGAAAGAAGCAAGAGGGGTACAGAAAGAAGGAAGAGAGGTGCAGAAAGAAGCAAGAGTAGTGCAGAAAAAAGCCACAGAGGTGCAGAAAGAGGCAAAGGGGTGCAGAAAGAGTCAAGAGAAGTGCAGAACAAAGCAAAAGAAATGTAGAAGAAGGCAAGGGAAGTGCAGAAAGAAGCAATAGAAATGCAGAAAGAAGAGTCAAGAGAGGTGCAGAAACAGGCAAGAGAGGTACACAAAGAGGGAACAGGGGTGCAGAAAATGGCAAGAGGGGTGCAGAAAGAGGCAGGAGGAGTGCAGAAAGAACCAACAGAAGTGCAGAAAGAGGCAAGAGAGGTGCAGAAAGAGGCAAGAGGGGTGCAGAAAGAGGAAAGAAGGGTACAGAAAGAGGCAAGAGGGATGTAGAAAGAAGCCAGAGAGGTACAGAAAGAAGCAAGTGAAGTGCAGAAAGAAGCAACAGAGGTGCAGAAAGAGGCAAGAGCACTGCAGAAAGGGGCAAGAGAGTTGCACGAACAGGTAGGAGAGGTGCAGAAAGAGGGGTCAGGGATGCAGACAGAGGCAAGAGAGATGCAGGAAGAGGCAAGAGGAGTGCACAAAAAAGCAAGAGAGGTGCAAAAAGAAACAACAGAGATGCAGAAAGAGGCAAGAAGGGTGCAGAAAGAGGCAAAGAGGCACAGAAAGAGTGAAGCGTGGTGCAGAAAGAGGCAAAAGGGGTGCAGAAAGAAGCAACAGAGGTACAGATTGAGGCAAGAGAACTGCAGAAAGAGGCAAGAGAGGTGAAGAAAGAGGCAAGAGAGGTGAAGAAAGAGGGAAGAGGGGTTGTGAGAAGTTGGCCTGGCATATGCTGTCCACTAATTATAGTGGGCACCTTGCACCAGTCCAAATCGACTCTTATGGTAGATAGGTTAAAGACAACCTTATTGAAAGCTATCCTAGTGGTAGCTATGGAGAGCAGCCTTCAGGCTAAGTCTTGAAGGAATGTAAAGCAGCTTGTTTTACCAGTCTATAATCTCTTGAGTGACCAAATGAAAGAGCACCACACCAGGTATATATTCAAAATATATGTATTTATTGCTAAACACACCCCTCTAGTCTCTTTATGAGGCTAGAGTTCGAAATACATAAGTTATAAGATCTTAAATCACAATAATAGCACAAATACACGTTTGGGCCCTAGGGGCGTACCAAACCATATACCAATAAAGTGGTATGCGAACCACGACTGAACTAGACACTAGGCCTAGAGCCTCTAGAAGTGCTTGGACCACAAGGAACCACCCAAGGTAGTGACACAGGGGACCCACGGGAGACGCGTGCAGTGTAAATACACAACCGCGATATGCCGTTAACTTCTATGGAGAAAGTCGGGATCGGGAAAATAGAGGAAAGGGACACTTAGAAGAGGACTAGGACAAAACCCTTTGAGATCTAGGACTTTGAAGAGTCTCTACCCACGGGAGCACCGGAGTACTCGTGTTACCTCAACCAGGGAAGCCGGGTGCATAGGTGCCTTTCGGGGTCGGGTTTCGTCGTCGATTCGAATGGCGATCTGCTGCAAAGTGCTGCTGGCGACCAAGAGAAAAGTGTCCGGGTGGATCCAAGAGTGGATCGGAGTTCTGGTGAACCTGAAAGCAGAGGGGACAGAGTCTGGGTCACTAGCCAGTGACCAGGAAGGCGATGGACAGATGCCCACCGATGTCGAGTGCTTCAGGTGCGTTGACGGTCGTCTTGACTCTTCAGCCACGAGGTCCGGGAGGCGTTGTCGGTGACCAAGAGCAGGATTCGGGCTGGTGCTTGATGTCTGTCGAGTGCTGAGGTGTCGGCGACCGGATTGGACCCAACAAGCCTTGGCAACGGCAAGTCTCGAGTAAGATGTAGATCGTCGATGGTGCAGACCAGCAAGGTCTGTGGAACTCACCCAGTGAGGGTAAGTGAGGGCAGGCCTGGAGCAACCAGGATGCCAAGGTAGGAAAAGATTGGCCTTCGTTAAGGGCTACTAGCCAACAGACTAGCGACCGCGAAGGAGCCTCGTGACGCCGCACGTGGAGCTGGCTTACAGGATACTCGTCGAGTGGGGGCCAGTGATCTTCGGTGCAGGTGGTGCTGGAGGCTAGGGCTACTTGGAGCCCAAAGCACGACTTCTTGGGAGACCCAGAAGATGGTGCACTTGCAAATGTGCTCGGTGTCCAGGGGTCATGGTCTCAAGTCACCCACGATAGCCACGGGCCTCAGCTTTGCTGGGGACTCAGGGTAGCCTCGGGGAAGTCTGAGAATTCACCTCTGGTGATGCGATGACTTCGGCGTCCGACGGGAGCTTCAGTAATGCGAACCGGACAGATGCTTCTTTGGTGCCTGCCAAGCAGGGGAGTCACTCCTTGACCCCAAGGGAGATTCTTCAGTCCTCTAATCTTGTCGTAGAGCGTCGAAGGTCCAGGATTCAGTTTCAGAGTTTCGTCCAGGTATAATCTAATCTTGCTGTGGCAAGGGTTCCCCATTTTAACCAGTAAAACAGGGAGGGACTAACTCTATGACCCCACCTATGGGAGGGTCAAGGGAGGGGGTGGCTACACCCACTTCCCTTTGTCCAGTTTCGCGCCAGAGCAGGGGCAGGTAGCCCCTGAGCTGGTTTGAACTGGCATATGCACAGAGGAGCCTTTGCTCCCCCAGTGCAGGACTTCAAAGCACTCTAAGAGTGCACCCACCCAGCCCCAATACACATTATCCTGTCTGGGGAGGTGGTCACACCTCCCTGCAACAGGAAACCTATTGTCCAGGCCTCCCCTGCCGGAGTTTTGTCCAGCAGCAGGAGGCCAGACTTGTGTCTGTGGCAGCAGCATCCATTTTGTGATGCCAGGGCTTCAGAAAGAAGTTACCGGGTAAGCCAGAGTTAACATGTCTTTCCCTCTAGAAGGGTGGAATGCTACCCCCGCCGCCAGGATTGGCGGGGGGTAGTATTCCAAGATGTTTGACACCAAACGCGACATGTTTAGGTGCAGCCATTCCAAAGTTAGCATTTTACCGCGAGGATATAATGCGCTTAAGAGTATATGGTCAGGCTGCACTACAAACAGCATCAGAGATGGTCTCCGAACGCTGCAGAGGGGCCCTGCTCATGCAGGGGCACCCTCTCACATAGGAACCATGCACTCTGCCTTTAGGATTGATAAGGCCTGCCTTAGGAGTGACTTATAGGTTTATATGTGTGTATGTATTTCGTGATATAGGTAACCTATATCACAGTAAGGGGTGCATGCACCACCTTACCCAGGCCGCAGTAGCAGACCTGTGGTGTCAGTTTGGATGGCCTTCCAGGGGTGGCATAATACATGCTGCAGCCCCTGGTAGGCCTCTGAGGTACCTATGCCCTTGGTACATAGTATACCATATACTAGGGACTTATAAGGGCACTCCAGATTCCAATCAGAGATGTGCCTAAGGCACATGGAAACCTTTTACAGAGAAAGCAGATAGACTGGGGCCCTGAACAGCAGGATCCCAGTCCAACTAAGTCATAAACCAGCAAAACACCATAAAAAAGTGGGGGCAACCATATAGTCAGATTCCACCTTCCTACATAACCCCCAAACGAAAGGAGATAAGGCTAACCTTGGCCAGTTGAGCCTTCATTGACTAAGTGGTCATATAAGGAAGCACCTGCACTAGCATGGTTGCCCCCTGTCTTATGGTCCACTAAGCAATCCCTCACCCTAAGGGTATGAGAGGGTCTCCACCATGGGGCATCACTACCTGTGGTGTGCTTAGGTAAAGTACAAGGCTGGTGAGGTGGCTGAGTAGGGAAGTGAGGCCCTAGGAATGTTGGCCTCAGCTTCCTCAGATCACTGGTCACCATGTATGCCTGTCTTTCCATGACTGAGTTGCACTTTGCTCTAAGGGTCAACCTTTGGCTGCCTACAGCTGGGGGTTGGGTCCCTTTGGATGGACTACTGGAGGGACATGGCAGGTTTGGAACCTTCTGGTCCCAGGTTTGCCCTTGCCTACCAGAGTCCTTCTGGGGAGGTCCCTACATAAAGGTATGGGGGATCCCTCAGTGTGTAGAGGAATTTTCACCTGGCTAGGGCTACTAGACTGGGTGCCCCTAATCTGCTGATGGGGGCTTCCTCTGGACACGGGGCCCTGGGGGTCCACTGGCCTCCCTGACCTCTGCAGCCCTGGGCTGGCTGAGGCAGGGTAGAGAGGGGCAGGTTACCTGCTCCAGACTGGGTACCACCTTGGAAGGGTCCTCTGCCATCAGGGGTGTGGCCAGGCCAGGCCTGACTACCTCTGGGGCAGTTCCTTCACTAGGGGTGGGGTCAGTTCCCTGAGGAGGCTGACCCTTACCTACTGTCTGGAGGGAAGAAGACTTTTCTTCAACCCTTGTGCTCTCTTTTGGGGGAGAGTGGGCCATTCTTTCCAGGCTCCATCTCTCCAAATTCTTGGGCTGGGGCTGTGGCCATCACAGCCCCACTAACCTTTGCAGGGACGCCCAACATCCTAAGATGGGTTTGGTGTTCAACTTCAGCCCAGGCTGAAGTTTCCAAATCATTGCCCATCAGGCAATCTACAGGTAGGGTTGGGGACACTGCCACTCTTTTGGGCCTGTGACCCCCTCCCAGCTGAGATTGACTATGGCCATGGGGTGATCTGTTCTGACACCATCAATGTTGGTCACCTGGTATTTAAACTCAGGTAAAAGCTGGTGAGGGGGACTAGTTTCCCTGCCACCATGGTGACACTAGCCCCTGTGTCCCTAAATGCCACAGCTTTCTGACCATTAATTATTGGCTCCAATCTGTACCTGCCCAATGCTATGGGACCCATGGTAAAGGTGGCAAATCCTATACCACCATCAGAGTCAGAGGAGTCTGTTGAGGGGTCCCTGTCTAAACTAGGGCCCACCTCTGTTCCTCTTGCAAAAGCACCCAACTTTTTGGGTGCACTACTCCCAACTGGAGGATTACTACTGGTAGTACCAGGAGGGTGGTAGTAGTTGTGGGAGGAACATTTTCTTTATTGCCAATCCTGGGGCAACTGGGATCAGTTTTCCAGTGCCCAGGCTTTTACAGACATGGCAATAGGGTTTCTTTTCAGGAGAGGAAGGAGTTTGGGACCCACCCCAGAAGAGGAATTTTGGGGCCCTGTAGGGGACTTATCCTTAGATTTATCCCCACCTTTCTCTTGGGACTTAGTAGAATCTTTCTTCTGGTCACCACCCTGATTTCTAGTTTTTACTCTGGTTCTGACCCATTTGTCTGCCTTCTTTCCCAATTCTTGGGGAGAGGTCAGATCAGAGTCCACCAGATACTGGTGCAAAAGCTGGTTTTGACAATTATTAAGGATCTGCTCCCTCATAATCAAATTGTACAATCCTAAAAAGTCATGCACTTTGTTGCCATGTATCCAACCTTCCAGAGCCTTTGTAGCACAATCTACAAAATCAACCCAGTCTTGAGTCTGAGCTTTTGGGTGTCTCTGAACTTCAACCTATACTGTTAAATGGTTAGGCCAAACCCATCTATCAGAGCACTCTTCAAGACTGTGTAATTGTCAGCATCCTCTTCTCTTACAGTGAGGAGCTTGTCTCTACCTTTGTCTGCAAAGGAGAGCCACAAGATTGCTGCCCACTGCCTCTGGGGGACCTTCTGAACTTTACAGGCCCTCTCCAGTGCAGTTATCCATTTGTGGATGTCATCCCCACTCTGGTAGGGAGGGACAATCTTGTTTAGGTTTCTATGGTCATAAGACCTTTCCCTATCTCTAGGGATATTGCTGCCACCATGGGACTCTAGTCCCAACTTTCTTCTCTCTCTAAGGAGATCTAGGGATTCTCTATCTAAAGCTAATTGCTTTTTCTGAGTTCCAGCTGAGTTTCCTCATACTGGACTAGCCTCTTTCTTCTCTCATGAGAGGATTCTCTCCTATGAGATGAGACAGAGCACCCTATAGAGGTGCCAGAGTGGTTAGACTCCTGAGAAGGAGACCTAGACCTTCTGGGCACACTCTTAATCCTTCCTGGGGGACAAAGGGAGCATCATTCTGATCCTCCTCTTCCTCTTCCTCAGGAGGGTTGGATTATCCAGGTCAGGGCCATTGTCGCCCTCCTGGTCAGTTTCAGAGGGGGCTGGGGGTATTGGTACCCCTGGCCTCCTCCTCTTCTCCTGCCCCACCCTCAGCTCCTACCCCTTCAGTCCCCAAGGGCTTACTAAGGTCATAAGCCACCAACAACTCCTTGAGGTGTTGGGTGGTGGGACTTTGGCCTGTCCTTAATTTTCTCAAGTTGCATAAAGCTCTCAATTCCAAGAATGGGAGTGTATCATACTTGGAGGGTGGAAGCTCAATGGCTTCCCGCAAGGATTCTTTGGATCCTCCCTTTAAAGACATTATTAGTGTGGTGTGGTGTATGCACTACCTACTCTAGTGTGGCCTACTAAACTCTCTTGAGTTGTAGAAAGGGTTGTGCTATCCCTTAACACACAACTCTAAGTTCAGTAGAACTTACTGTTATTCTAAGCTTAAATTATATGTACCTTAGGTACCTTTAGTGGTTTTCAGTTGATCAATTCAATTGAGATTATCTGGTAAAACAATAGCAAGCTGGAATCCCACACGCTGCACACCAATGTGAGAAGTTGGCCTGGCATATGCTGTCCACTAATTATAGTGGGCACCTTGCACCAGTCCAAATCGACTCTTATGGTAGATAGGTTAAAGACAACCTTATTGAAAGCTATCCTAGTGGTAGCTATGGAGAGCAGCCTTCAGGCTAAGTCTTGAAGGAATGTAAAGCAGCTTGTTTTACCAGTCTATAATCTCTTGAGTGACCAAATGAAAGAGCACCACACCAGGTATATATTCAAAATATATGTATTTATTGCTAAACACACCCCTCTAGTCTCTTTATGAGGCTAGAGTTCGAAATACATAAGTTATAAGATCTTAATTCACAATAATAGCACAAATACACGTTTGGGCCCTAGGGGCGTACCAAACCATATACCAATAAAGTGGTATGCGAACCACGACTGAACTAGACACTAGGCCTAGAGCCTCTAGAAGTGCTTGGACCACAAGGAACCACCCAAGGTAGTGACACAGGGGACCCACGGGAGACAGCGTGCAGTGTAAATACACAACCGCGATACGCCGTTAACTTCTATGGAGAAAGTCGGGATCGGGAAAATAGAGGAAAGGGACACTTAGAAGAGGACTAGGACAAAACCCTTTGAGATCTAGGACTTTGAAGAGTCTCTACCCACGGGAGCACTGGAGTACTCGTGTTACCTCACCCAGGAAGCCGGGTGCATAGGTGCCTTTCGGGGTCGGGTTTCGTCGTCGATTCGAATGGCGATCTGCTGCAAAGTGCTGCTGGCGGCCAAGAGAAAAGTGTCCGGGTGGATCCAAGAGTGGATCGGAGTTCTGGTGAACCTGAAAGCAGAGGGGACAGAGTCTGGGTCACTAGCCAGTGACCAGGAAGGCGATGGACAGATGCCCACCGATGTCGAGTGCTTCAGGTGCGTTGATGGTTGTCCTGACTCTTCAGCCACGAGGTCCGGGAGGCGTTGTCGGCGACCAGGAGCAGGATTAAGGCTGGTGCTCGATGTCTGTCGAGTGCTGAGGTGTCGGCTACCGGATTGGACCCAACAAGCCTTGGCAACGGCAAGTCTCGAGTAAGATGTAGATCGTCGATGGTGCAGACCAGCAAGGTCTGTGGAACTCACCCAGCGAGGGTAGGTGAGGGCAGGCCTGGAGCAACCAGGATGCCAAGTTAAGAAAAGATTGGCCTTCGTTAAGGGCTACTAGCCAACGGGCTAGCGACCGCAAAGGAGCCTCGTGACGCCGCACGTGGAGCTGGCTTACAGGACACTCGTGGAGTGGGGGCCAGTGATCTTCGGTGCAGGTGGTGCTGGAGGCTAGGGCTACTCGGAGCCCAAAGCACAACTTCTTGGAAGACCCAGAAGATGGTGCACTTGCAAATGTGCTCGGTGTCCAGGGGTCACGGTCTCAAGTCACCCACGATAGCCACGGGCCTCAGCTTTGCTGGGGACTCAGGGTAGCCTCCGGGAAGTCTGAGAATCCACCTCTGGTGATGCGATGACTTCGGCGTCCGACGGGAGCTTCAGTAATGCGAACCGGACAGATGCTTCTTTGGTGCCTGCCAAGCAGGGGAGTCACTCCTTGACCCCAAGGGAGATTCTTCAGTCCTCTAATCTTGTCGTAGAGCGTCGAAGGTCCAGGATTCAGTTTCAGAGTTTCGTCCAGGTATAATCTAATCTTGCTGTGGCTAGGGTTCCCCATTTTAACCAGTAAAACAGGGAGGGACTAACTCTATGACCCCACCTATGGGAGGGTCAAGGGAGGGGTGGCTACACCCACTTCCCTTTGTCCAGTTTCGCGCCAGAGCAGGGGCAGGTAGCCCCTGAGCTGGTTTGAACTGGCATATGCACAGAGGAGCCTTTTGCTCCCCCAGTGCAGGACTTCAAAGCACTCTAAGAGTGCACCCACCCAGCCCCAATACACATTATCCTGTCTGGGGAGGTGGTCACACCTCCCTGCAACAGGAAACCTATTGTCCAGGCCTCCCCTGCCGGAGTTTCGTCCAGCAGCAGGAGGCCAGACTTGTGTCTGTGGCAGCAGCATCCATTTTGTGATGCCAGTGCTTCAGAAAGAAGTTACCGGGTAAGCCAGAGTTAACATGTCTTTCCCTCTAGAAGGGTGGAATGCTACCCCCGCCGCCAGGATTGGCGGGGGGTAGTATTCCAAGATGTTTGACACCAAACACGACATGTTTAGGTGCAGCCATTCCAAAGTTAGCATTTTACCGCGAGGATATAATGCGCTTAAGAGTATATGGTCAGGCTGCACTACAAACAGCATCAGAGATGGTCTCCGAACGCTGCAGAGGGGCCCTGCTCATGCAGGGGCACCCTCTCACATAGGAACCATGCACTCTGCCTTTAGGATTGATTAGGCCTGCCTTAGGAGTGACTTATAGGTTTATATGTGTGTATGTATTTCGTGATATAGGTAACCTATATCACAGTAAGGAGTGCATGCACCACCTTACCCAGGCCGCAGTAGCAGACCTGTGGTGTCAGTTTGGATGGCCTTCCAGGGGTGGCATAATACATGCTGCAGCCCCTGGTAGGCCTCTGAGGTACCTATGCCCTTGGTACATAGTATACCATATACTAGGGACTTATAAGGGCACTCCAGATTCCAATCAGAGATGTGCCTAAGGCACATGGAAACCTTTTTACAGAGAAAGCAGATAGACTGGGGCCCTGAACAGCAGGATCCCAGTCCAACTAAGTCATAAACCAGCAAAACACCATAAAAAAAGTGGGGGCAACCATATAGTCAGATTCCACCTTCCTACAGGGGTGCAGAAAGAGGGGTGCAGAAAGAAGCAAGAGAGGTGCAGAAAGAGGCAAGAGCACTGCTGAAAGTGGCAAGAGAATTGCAGAAACAGGCAGGAGAGGTGCAGAAAGAGGGGACAGGGGTGCAGACAGAGGCAAGAGAGATGCAGGAAGAGGCAAGAAGGGTGCATAAAGAAGCAAGAGAGGTGCAGAAAGAACCAACAGAGGTGCAAAAAAGAGGCAAGAGGGGTGTAGAAAGATGCAAGAGAAGTGTAGAAAGAAGCAACAGAGGTGCAGAAAAAGGCAAGAGAACTGCAGAAAGAGGCAGGAGATGTGCAGAAAGAGGTAAGAGAAGTGCAGAAAGAGGGAAGAGGGGTGCTGAAAGAAGCAAGAAGGGTACAGAAAGAAGGAAGAGAGGTGCAGAAAGAAGCAAGAGTAGTGCAGAAAGAAGCAACAGAGGTGCAGAAAGAGGCAAGGGATGCAGAAAGAGGCAAGAGAAGTGCAGAACAAATTAACAGAAATGTAGAAGGAGGCAAGAGAAGTGCAGAAAGAAGCAACAGAAATGCAGAAAGAGGCAAGTTAAGTGCTAAAAGAGTCAAGAGAGGTGCAGAAACAGGCAAGAGAGGTACAGAAAGAGGGATCAGGGGTGCAGAAAATAGCAAGAGGGGGGCAGAAAGAAGCAAGTGAGGTACAGAAAGAAGCAAGAGATCTGCAGAAAGAAGCAACAGAGGTGTAGAAAGAGGCAGGATGGGTGCAGAAAGAGACAAGAGAAGTGCAGAAAGAAGCAACAGAAATGTGGGAAGAAGCAAGAGAAGTGCAGAAAGAAGTAACTAAAATGCAGAAAGAGGCTAGAGAAGTGCAGAAGAAGCATCAGAGGTGCAGAAACAGGCAAGAGAGGTGCACAAAAGAGGGAACAGGGGTGATGAAAAAGGCAAGAGAAGTGCAGAAAGAGGGAAGAGGTTTGGAGAAAGAGGCAGGAGGGGTGCAGAAAGAGGCAAGAGAAGTGCAGAAAGAAGCAACAGAGGTACAAAAAGAGGAAAGAGAACAGCAGAAAGATGCAAGTGAGGTGCAGAAACAGGCAAGAGGGGTGCATAAAAAGGCAAGAGGAGGCAAAAAGAAGGAAGAGAGGTGCAGAAAGAAGCAACCGAAATGCGGAGATGCAAGAGAAGTACATAAAGAAGCAACAGAGGTGCAGAAACAGGCAAGAGAGGTGCAGAAAGAGGGAACAGGGGTGCAGAAAAAAAGAGGCAGATAGAGGGGAGGGGTGCAGAAAGAGGCAGGAGGAGTGCAGAAAGAACCAACAGAGGTGCAGAAAGAGGCAATAGGTGTGCAGAAAGAGGCAAGAGAAGTGCAGAAAGAAGCAACAGAGGTACAGAACGAGGCAAGAGAACTGTAGAAAGAGGCAACAGAGGTGCAGGAAGAGGCAACAGAGGTGCAGAAAGAGGGAAGTGGGGTGCAGAAAGAGGCAAGAGGGGAGCAGAAAGAGGCAAGAGGAGAGCAGAAAGAAGGAACAGGGGTGCAGAAAGAAACAACAGAAATGCAGAAAGAGGGGTGCAGAAAGAAGCAACAGAGATGCAGAATTAGGCAAGAGAAATGCAGAAGGAATCGACAGGGGTGCAGAAAATGGCAAGAGGTGTGCAGAAAGAGGCAAGAGAGGTACAGAAAGAGGGGAGCAGGTGCAGAAAGAGGCAAGAGCGGTGCAGAAAGAAGCAACAGAGGTGCAGATCGAGGCAAGGGAACTACAGAAAGAGGCAAGAGAGGCAAAGAAAGAGGTAAGAGAGGTGCAGGAAAAAGCAAGAGAGGTGCAGAAAGAAGCAAGAGAAGTGCAGAAAGATGCAACAGAGGTGCAGAAAGAGGCAAAAGAAGTGTGAAAGAGACAAGAGAGTTGTCGAAAGAAACAATGGAGGTGCAGAAAAAAGATAGAGAAGTGCAGAAAGAGGCAAGTGAGGTGCAGAAAGTGGCAAGAGAGATACAGAAAGAGGCAAGTGAGGTGAAGAAAGAGGCAAGGAAGGTGCAGAAACGGGCAAGAGAATGCAGAAAGAAGCAACAGGGGTGCAGAAAGAGGCAAGAGGGGTGCAGAAAGAGGCAATAGAAGTGCAGAAAGAAGCAAAAGAGGTGCAGAAGGAGGTAACAGAACTGCTGAAAGATACAAGAGAGTTGCAGAAACAGGCAAGAGAGGTGCAGAAAGAGGGAAGAGGGTTGCAAAAGGAGGCAAGAGGGGTACAGAAAGCAGCAAGAGAGGTGCTGAAAGAAGCAAGAGAAGTGCCGAAAGAGGCAAGAGGGGTGCAGATAGATGCAAGAGATGTGCTGAAAGAAGAAACAGAGGTGCAGAAAGAGGCAAGAGAAGTGCAAAAAGAGGCAAGAGAGGAGTAGAAAGAGGCAAGAGAAGTGCATAAACAGGCAAGAGAGGAGTAGAAAGAGGCAAGACAAGTGCAGAAAGAAGCAAGATAAGTGCAGAAGGAAGCAACAGATATGCAGAAAGAGGCCAGAGAAGTGCAGAAAGAAGCAACAGAGGTGCAGAAAGAGGGACCAGGGGTGCAGACAGAGGCAAGAGAGATACTGAAAGAGGGAAGAGGGGTGCAGAAAGATGCAAGAGAGGTGCAGAAAGAAGCAAGAAAAGTGTAGAAAGAACCAACAGAGGTGCAGAAAGAGGCAAGAGGGGTGCAGAAAGAGGCAGGAGAAGTGCAGAACGAAGCAACAGAGGTACAGAAAGAAGCAAGAGAACAGCAGAAAGAGGCTGGAGAGGTGCAGAAAGAGGCAAGCGAAGTACATAATGAGGGAAGAGGGGTGCAGAAAGAGGCAAGAGGGGTGCAGAAAGAAGCAAGTGAGGTGCAGAAAGAAGCAAGAGATCTGCGGAAAGAAGCAATAGAGGTGTAGAAAGAGGCAAGAGTGGTGCTGAAAGAGGCAAGAGAAGTGTAGAAACAGGCAGGAGAGGGGCAGAAAGAGGGAACAGGGTTGCACAAAAAGTCAAGAGCGGTGCAGATAGAGGGAAAAGGTGTGCAGAAAGAGGCAGGAGGAGTGCAGAAAGAACCAACAGAGGTGCAGAAAGAGGCAATAGTTGTGCAGAAAGAGGCAAGAGAAGTGCAGAAAGAAGCAACAGAGGTGCAGAACGAGGCAAGAGAACTGTAGAAAGAGGCAAGAGAGGTGCAGGAAGAGGCAACAGAGGTGCAGAAAGAGGGAAGTGGGGTGCAGAAAGAGGCAAGAGGGGAGCAGAAAGAGGCAAGAGGGGAGCAGAAAGAGGGAACAGGGGTGCAGAAAGAAGCAACAGAAATGCAGAAAGAGGGGAGCAGAAAGAAGCAACAGAGATGCAGAAAGAGGCAAGAGAAGTGCAGAAAGAATCAACAAGGGTGCAGAAAATGGCAAGAGGTGTGCAGAAAGAGGCAAGAGAGGTGCAGAAAGGGGAGCGGGTGCAGAAAGAGGCAAGAGGGGTGCAGAAAGAAGCAACAGAGGTGCAGATCGAGGCAAGAGAACTGCAGAAAGAGGCAAGAGAGGCGAAGAAGGAGGTAAGAGAAGTGCCGAAAGAGGGAAGAGGGGTGCAGAAAAAGGCAAGAGGGGTGCAGGAAAAAGCAAGAGAAGTGCAGAAAGAGGCAAGTGAGGTACAGAAAGAGGCAAGAGAGGTGCAGAAAGTGGCAAGAGAGGTACAGAAAGAGGCAGGCGAGGTGCAGAACGAGGCAAGAGAACTGTAGAAAGAGGCAAGAGAGGTGCAGGAAGAGGCAACAGAGGTGCAGAAAGAGGCAAGAGGAGAGCAGAAAGAGGCAAGAGGGGAGCAGAAAGAGGGAACAGGGTTGCAGAAAGAAGCAACAGAAATGCAGAAAGAGGGATGCAGAAAGAAGCAATAGAGATGCTGAAAGAGGCAAGAGAAGTGCAGAAAGAATCAACAGGGGTGCAGAAAATGGCAAGAGGTGTGCAGAAAGAGGCAAGAGAGGTGCAGAAAGAGGGGAGCGGGTGCAGAAAGAGGCAAGAGAGGCGAAGAAAGAGGTAAGAGAGGTGCAGAAAGAGGGAAGAGGGGTGCAGAAAGAGGCAAGAGGGGTGCAGAAAAAAGCAAGAGAGGTGCAGAAAGAAGCAAGAGAAGTGCAGAAAGACGCAACAGAGGTGCAGAAAGAGGCAAAAGAAGTGTGAAAGAGACAAGAGAGTTGTCGAAAGAAACAATGGAGGTGCAAAAAAAAGATAGAGAAGTGCAGAAAGAGGCAAGTGAGGTACAGAAAGAGGCAAGAGAGGTGCAGAAAGTAGCAAGAGAGGTACAGAAAGAGGCAAGCGAGGTGAAGAAAGAGGCAAGGAAGGTGCAGAAACGGGCAAGAGAATGCAGAAAGAAGCAACAGGGGTGCAGAAAGAGGCAAGAGGAGACACTTAGAGGAGGACTTGGAGCAAACCCTTTTAGAACTAGGCTGTTCTAGTGTCAATACCCACGGGAGCACCGGAGTACTCGAGTTACCTCACCCAGGGGAGCCGGGTGCATAGGTGTCTTTCGGGGTCGGGTTTCGTCGTCGTTTTCAATGGCGATCTGCTGCAAAGTGCTGCTGGCGGCCAAGTCGAAAGTGTTCGGGTGGATCCAAAGGTGGATCGAAGATCTGAAGAACCTGAAAGCAGAGGGGACAGAGTCTGGGTCACTAGACAGTGACCAGGAAGGTGATGAGCAGATGCCCACCGATGTCGAGTGCTTCAGGTAGGTTGATGGTTGTCTTGACTCTTCAGCCACGAGGTCCAGGAGGCATCGACGATAACCAGGAGCTGGATTCGAGCTGTCCCACAACGTCTGTCGATTGCAGGGGTGTCGGCGACCGGATTGGACCCAACAAGCCTTGGCAACGGCAAAGTCTTGTGGAAATGGAAGAAGGATGATGGTGCAGACCAGCAAGGCCTGTGGGACTCACCAAGCAAGGGTAAGTCAGGGCACGCCTGAAGCAACCAGGGAGCCCAAGCAGAAGAAGATTGGCCTTCGGGAAGGCCTACTAGCCAACGGACTAGCGACCGCAAAGGAGCCTTGAGTCGACGCACGTGGAGCTGGCTCACAGGACACTCGTGGAGTGAAGGCCAGTGATCTTTGGTGCAGTCGGTGCTGAAGGCTGGGGCTACTAAGAGCCCAAAGCACGACTTCATGGGAGACCCAGAAGAGGATGCATTCGAAAATGCGATCGGTGTCCAGGGGTCACGGTTCCACGTTACCCACGACAGCTACGGGCCTCAGCTTTGCTGGGGACTCAGGGCAGCCTCGGCGAAGTCTGGAAATCCACCTCTGGTGATGCAAAGACTTCGGCGTCCGGCGGGAGCTTGAGCGATGCAGACAGGACAATTGCTTCTTTGGTGCCTGCCAAGCAGGGGAGTCACTCCTTGACCCCAAGTCAGATTCTTCAGTCCTCTAATCTTGAAGTAGAGCGTCGAAGGTCCAGGATTCTGTGTCAGAGTTTCATCCAGGTTAATCTAAAGTCCTAAGGACTGGGGTCCCATACTTATACTAAGATAGGGGGTTGGACATACTCTGGGGACCCACCTATGGGAGGGTAAGGGCAGAGGGGTGGTTACACCCCTTTCCCTTTGGCCAGTTTCGCACCAGAGCAGGGGCTGGAAGCCCCTGAGCCGGTTTGAACTGGGGTATGCACAGGGACACCAAATGTGCCCCCAGTGCAGGATTTCAAAGCACCAGAGAGTGCTCCCACCCAGCCCCAATACACACTATCCTGTCTGGGGAGGTGGTTACACCTCCCTGGGACAGGAAACCTATTGTCCAGGCCTCCCCTGCCGGAGTTTCGGTCAGCAGCAGGAGGCCAGACTCGTGTCTGTGGCAGCGGCATCCATTTTGTGGTGCCAGGGCTCTGGAAAGTCAGTACCGGGTATACCGGTGTGTACATATCTCTCCCTCTAGAAGGGTGGAATGCTACCCCCGCCGCCAGAACTGGCGGGGGGGTAGTATTCCAAGATGTTTGACACCAAACACGACATGTTCCGTGCAGCCATCCCAAAGTTAGCATTTAAGCGAGGTTATAATGCGCTTAAGAGTATATGGTCGGGCTGCACTACAAACAGCATCAGAGAAGGGTCTCCGAACACTGCAGAGGGGCCCAGCTCATGCAGGGGCACCCTCTCACATAGGAACCACGCACTCTGCCTTCAGGATTGATAAGGCCTGCCATAGGAGTGACTTATAGGTTTATATGTGTGTATGTATGTAGTGATATAGGTAGCCTATATCACAGTAAGGGGTGCATGCACCACCTTACCCAGGCTGCAGTAGCAGACCTGTGGTGTCCTTTTGGCTGGCCTTCCAGGGGTGGCACAATACATGCTTCAGCCCCTGACAGGCCTCTGAGGTACCTATGCCCTGGGTACATAGTATACCATATACTAGGGACTTATAAGGGCACTCCAGATTCCAATCAGAGATGTGCCTAAGGCACATGGAAACCATTATAGAGAGGAAGCAGATAGACTGGGGCCCTGAATAGCAGGATCCCAGTCCAACTAAGTCATAAACCAGCAAAACACCAGGAAAAAAGTGGGGGCAACCATATAGTCAGATTCCACCTTCCTACTGAGACGTGCTGAAAGAAGAAACAGAGGTGCAGAAAGAGGCAAGAGAAGTGCAAAAAGAGGCAAGAGAGGTGTAGAAAGAGGCAAGAGAAGTGCAGAAAGAGGCAAGAGAAGTGCATGAACAGGCAAGAGAGGTGTAGAAAGAGGCAAGACAAGTGCAGAAAGAAGCAAGAGAAGTGCTGAAAAAAGCAACAGAGGTGCAGAAAGAGGCAAGAGGGGTGCAAAAAGAGGCAAGATAAGTGCAGAAGGAAGCAACAGATATGCAGAAAGAGGCCAGAGAAGTGCAGAAAGAAGCAACAGAGGTGCAGAAAGAGGGACCAGGGGCGTAGACACAGGCAAGAGAGATACTGAAAGAGGGGTGCAGAAAGAGGCAAGAGGGGTGCAGAAAGATGCAAGGGAGGTGCAGAAAGAAGCAAGAGAAGTGTAGAAAGAACCAACAGAGGTGCAGAAAGAGGCAAGAGGGGTGCAGAAAGAGGCAGGAGAAGTGCAGATCGAAGCAACAGAGGTACAGAAAGAAGCAAGAGAACAGCATAAGAGGCAGGAGAGGTGCAGAAAGAGCCAAGCGAAGTACATAACGAGGGAAGAGGGGTGCAGAAAGAGGCAAGAGGGGTGCAGAAAGAAGCAAGTGAGGTGCAGAAAGAAGCAAGAGATCTGCAGAAAGAAGCAATAGAGGTGTAGAAACAGGCAAGAGAGGTGCTGAAAGAGGGAACAGGGGTGCAGAAAAAGTCAAGAGCGGTGCAGATAGAGGGAAAAGGGGTGCAGAAAGGGCAGGAGGAGTGCAGAAAGAACCAACAGAGGTGCAGAAAGAGGCAATAGGTGTGCAGAAAGAGGCAAGAGAAGTGCAGAAAGAAGCAACAGAGGTGCAGAACGAGGCAAGAGAACTGTAGAAAGAGGCAAGAGAGGTGCAGGAAGAGGCAACAGAGCTGCAGAAAGAGGGAAGGGGGGTACAGAAAGAGGCAAGAGGGGACCAGAAAGAGGGAACAGGGGTACAGAAAGAAGCAACAGAAATGCAGAAAGAGGGGTGCAGAAAGAAGCAACAGAGATGCAAAAAGAGGCAAGAAAAGTGCAGAAAGAATCAACAGGGGTGCAGAAAATGGCAAGAGGTGTGCAGAAAGAGGCAAGAGAGGTGCAGAAAGAGGGGATCGGGTGCAGAAAGAGGCAAGAGGGGTGCAGAAAGAAGCAACAGAGGTGCAGATCGAGGCAAGAGAACTGCAGAAAGAGGTAAGAGAGGTGCAGAAAGAGGGAAGAGGGGTGCAGAAAGAGGCAAGAGGGGTGCAGGAAAAAGCAAGAGAGGTGCAGAAAGAAGCAAGAGAAGTGCAGAAAGACACAACAGAGGTGCAGAAAGAGGCAAAAGAAGTGTGAAAGAGACAAGAGAGTTGTCGAAAGAAACAATGGAGGTGCAGAAAAAAGCAAGAGAAGTGCAGAAAGAGGCAAGTGAGGTACAGAAAGAGGCAAGAGAGGTGCAGAAAGTGGCAAGAGAGGTACAGAAAGAGGCAAGCGAGGTGCAGAACGAGGCAAGAGAACTGTAGAAAGAGGCAAGAGAGGTGCAGGAAGAGGCAACAGAGGTGCAGAAAGAGTGGGGTGCAGAAAGAGGCAAGAGGAGAGCAGAAAGAGGCAAGAGGGGAGCAGAAAGAGGGAACAGGGTTGCAGAAAGAAGCAACAGAAATGCAGAAAGAGGGATGCAGAAAGAAGCAACAGAGATGCAGAAAGAGGCAAGAGAAGTGCAGAAAGAATCAACAGGGGTGCAGAAAATGACAAGAGGTGTGCAGAAAGAGGCAAGAGAGGTGCAGAAAGAGGGGAGCGGGTGCAGAAAGAGGCAAGAGGGGTGCAGAAAGAAGCAACAGAGGTGCAGATTGAGGCAAGAGAACTGCAGAAAGAGGCAAGAGAGGCGAAGAAAGAGGTAAGAGAGGTGCAGAAAGAGGGAAGAGGGGTGCAGAAAGAGGCAAGAGGGGTGCAGAAAAAGCAAGAGAGGTGCAGAAAGAAGCAAGAGAAGTGCAGAAAGACGCAACAGAGGTGCAGAAAGAGGCAAAAGAAGTGTGAAATAGACAAGAGAGTTGTCGAAAGAAACAATGGAGGTGCAAAAAAAAGATAGAGAAGTGCAGAAAGAGGCAAGTGAGGTACAGAAAGAGGCAAGAGAGGTGCAGAAAGTGGCAAGAGAGGTACAGAAAGAGGCAAGCGAGGTGAAGAAAGAGGCAAGGAAGGTGCAGAAACGGGCAAGAGAATGCAGAAAGAAGCAACAGGGGTGCAGAAAGAGGCAAGAGGGGTGCAGAAAGAGGCAATAGAAGTGCAGAAAGAAGCAAAAGAGGTGCAGAAGGAGGTAACAGAACTGCAGAAAGATACAAGAGAGTTGCAGAAACAGGCAAGAGAGGTGCAGAAAGAGGGAAGAGGGGTGCAAAAGGAGGCAAGAGGGGTACAGATGTGAGAAGTTGGCCGGCATATGCTGTCCACTAATTATAGTGGGCACCTTGCACCAGTCCAAACAACCCCTTATTGGAGATAGGTTAAAGACAACCTTTATTGAAAGCTATCCTAGTGGTAGCTATGGAGAGCAGCCTTCAGTCTAAGTCTTGAAGGATTGTAAAGCAGCTTGTTTTACCAGTCTATAATCTCTTGAGTGACCAAATGAAAGAGGACCACACCAGGTATATATTCAAAATATATGTATTTATTACTAAACACACCCCTCTAGTCTCTTTATGAGGCTAGAGTTCGAAGTACATAAATTATAAGTTAGTTATCTACAGTAATAGCACAAATACACGTTTGAGCCCCAGGGGCGTACCAAACCATATACCAATAAAGTGGTATAAGAACCACGACTGAGCTAGACACAAGGCCTAGAGCCTGTAGAAGTGCTTGGACCACAAGGAACCACCCAAGGTAGTGACACAGGGGACCCACGGGGGACGCGTGCAGTGTATGAACACAGCCACGAACCACCGTTAACTTCTATGGGGAAAGTCGCGATTAGAATTTAAAAGAAAAGGGACACTTAGAGGAGGACTTGGAGCAAACCCTTTGAGAACTAGGCTGTTCTAGTGTCAATACCCACGGGAGCACCGGAGTACTCGAGTTACCTCACCCAGGGGAGCCGGGTGCATAGGTGTCTTTCGGGGTCGGGTTTCGTCGTCGCTTTTAATGGCGATCTGCTGCAAAGTGCTGCTGGCGACCAAGTCGAAAGTGTTCGGGTGGATCCAAAGGTGGATCAAAGATCTGAAGAACCTGAAAGCAGAGGGGACAGAGTCTGGGTCACTAGCCAGTGACCAGGAAGGCGATGAGCAGATGCCCACCGATGTTGAGTGCTTCAGGTAGGTTGACTGTCGTCTTGACTCTTCAGCCACGAGGTCCAGGAGGAGTCGACGACAACCAGGAGCTGGATTCGAGCTGTCCCACGATGTCTGTCGATTGCAGGGGTGTCGGCGACCGGATTGGACTCAACAAGCCTTGGCAATGGCAAGTCTCGTGGAAATGGAAGAAGGACGATGTTGCAGACCAGCAAGGTCTGGGGGACTCACCCAGCAAGGATAAGTCAGGGCACACCTAGAGCAACTAGGGATCCCAAGCAGAAAAAGATTGGCCTTCGGTAGGGCCTACTAGCCAACGGACTAGCGACCGCGAAGGAGCCTTGAGTCAATGCACGTGGAGCTGGCTCACAGGACACTCGTGGAGTGGAGGCCAGTGATCTTCGGTGCAGTTGGTGCTGGAGGCTAAGCTACTTGGAGCCCAAAGCACGACTTCATGGGAGACCCAGAAGAGGATGCACTTGCAAATGCGATCCGTGTCCAGGGGTCACGGTTCCACGTTACCCACGACAGCTATGGGTCTCAGCTTTGCTGGCAACTCAGGGTAGCCTCGGGGAAGTCTGGAAATCCACCTGTGGTGATGCAAAGACTTCGGCGTCCGACGGGAGCTTCAGCGATGCAGACCGGACAATTGCTTCTTTGGTGCCTGCCAAGCAGGGGAGTCACTCCTTGACCCCAAGGGAGATTCTTCAGTCCTCTAATCTTAAAGTAGAGCGTCGAAGGTCCAGGATTCTATGTCAGAGTTTCGTCCAGGTAAATCTAAAGTCCTAAGGACTGGGGTCCCCTACTTATACTAAGGTAGGGGGTTGGACATACTCTGTGGCCCCACCTATGGGAGGGTCAGGGCAGAGGGGTGGTTACACCCCTTTCCCTTTGTCCAGTTTCACGCCAGAGCAGGGGCTGGAAGCCCCTGAGCCGGTTTGAACTGGGGTATGCACAGGGACACCAAGTGTGCCCCCAGTGCAGGACTTCAAAGCACCAGAGAGTGCTCCCGCCCAGCCCCAATACACACTATCCTGTCTGGGGAGGTGGTTACACCTCCCTGGGACAGGAAACCTATTGTCCAGGCCTCCCCTGCCGGAGTTTCGGTCAGCAGCAGGAGGCCAGACTCGTGTCTGTGGCAGCGGCATCCATTTTGTGATGCCAGGGCTCTGGAAAGTCAGTACCGGGTATACCGGTGTGTACATGTCTTTCCCTCTAGAAGGGTGGAATGCTACCCCCACCACCAGAACTGGCGGGGGGGTAGTATTCCAAGATGTTTGACACCAAACACGACATGTTTCCGTGCAGCCATCCCAAATTTAGCATTTAACGCAAGGTTATAATGCGCTTAAGAGTATATGGTCAGGCTGCACTACAAACAGCATCAGAGAAGGGTCTCCGAACGCTGCAGAGGGGCCCTGCTCATGCAGGGGCACCCTCTCACATAGGAACCACGCACTCTGCCTTCAGGATTGATAAGGCCTGCCATAGGAGTGACTTATAGGTTTATATGTATGTATGTATGTAGTGATATAGGTAGCCTATATCACAGTAAAGGGTGCATGGACCACCTTACCCAGGCTGCAGTAGCATACCTGCGGTGTCCTTTTGGCTGGCCTTCCAGGGGTGGCACAATACATGCTGCAGCCCCTGGTAGGCCTCTGAGGTACCTATGCCCTGGGTACATAGTATACCATATACTAGGGACTTATAAGGGCACTCCAGATTCCAATCAGAGATGTGCCTAAGGCACATGGAAACCATTTTATAGAGGAAGCAGATAGACTGGGGCCCTGAATAGCAGGATCCCAGTCCAACTAAGTCATAAACCAGCAAAACACCAGGAAAAAGTGGGGGCAACCATATAGTCAGATTCCACCATCCTACATAACCCCCCAAACGAAAGGAGATAAGGCTAACCTTGGCCAGTTGAGCCTTTATTGACTAAGTGGCCATATAAGGAAGCACCTGCACTAGCATGGTTGCCCCCTATCTTATGGTCCACTAAGCAATCCCTCACCCTAAGGGTATGAGAGGGTCTCCACCATGGGGAATTACTACCTGTGGTGTGCTTTGGTAAAGTACAAGGCTGGTGAGGTGTCTGAGAAGGGAAGTGAAGCCCTAGGAAGGTTGGTCTCAGCTTCCTCAGATCACTGGTCACCATGTATGCCTGTCTTTCCATGACTGAGTTGCACTGTGCTCTAAGGGTCAACCTTTGGCTGCCTACAGCTGGGGGTTGGGTCCCTTTGGATGGACCAGTGGAGGGACATGGTAGGTTTGGAACCTTTTGGTCCCAGGTTTGCCCTTGCCTAACAGAGTCCTTCTGGGGGAGGTCCCTCCACAAAGGTATGGGGGATCCCTCAGTGTGTTGAGGAATTTTCACCTGGCTAGGGCTACTAGCCTGGGTGCCCCTAATCTGCTGATGGGGGGTTCCTCTGGACAGGGGGCCCTGGGGGTCCACTGACCTCCCTGACCTCTGCAGCCCTGGGCTGACTGAGGCAGGGTAGAGAGGGGCAGGTTACCTGCTCCAGACTGGGTACCACCTTGGAAGGGTCCTCTGCCATCAGGGGTGTGGCCAGGCCAGGCCTGACTACCTCTGGGGCAGTTCCTTCACTAGGGGTAGTGTCAGTTCCCTGAGGAGGCTGACCCTTACCTACTGCCTGGAGGGAAGAAGACTTTTCTTCAACCCTTGTGCTCTCTTTTGGGGAGAGTGGGCCATTCTTCCAGGCTCCACATCTCCAAAATTTCCCTGGGCTGGGGCTGTGGCCATCACAGCCCCACTAACTTTTACAGGGTCGCCTAGCATTCTCAGATGGGTTTGGTGTTCAACTTCAGCCCAGGCTGAAATTTCCAGATCATTGCCCATCAGGCAATCTAAAGGCAAGGTTGGGGACACTGCCACTCTTTTTGGGCCTGTGACCCCTTCCCAGCTGAGATTGACTATGGCCATGGGGTGATCTGTTCTGACACCATCAATGTTGGTAACCTGGTATTTAAACTCAGGTAAAAGCTGGTGAGGGGGGACTAGGTTCCCTGCCACCATGGTGACACTAGCCCCTGTGTCCCTAAATGCCACAGATTTCTGACCATTAATTATTGGCTCCAGTCTGTACCTGCCCAATGCATTGGGACCCATGGTAAAGGTGGCAAATCCTACACCACCATCAGAGTCAGAGGAGTCTGTGGAGGGGGTCCTGTCTAAACTAGGGCCCACCTCTGTTCCTCTTGCAAAAGCACCTAACTTTTTGGGTACACTACTCCCAACTGGAGGATTACTACTGGTAGTACCAGGAGGGGTGGTAGTAGTTGTTGGAGGAACATTTTCTTTATTGCCAATCCTGGGGCAACTGGGATCAGTTTTCCAGTGTCCAGGCTTTTTACAGACATGGCAATAGGGTTTCTTTTCAGGAGAGGAAGGAGTTTGGGACCCACCCCCAGAAGAGGACTTTTGGGGCCCTGTGAGAAGTTGGCCTGGTATATGCTGTTCACTAATTAAAGTGGACACCTTGCACCAGGGCAAATCGACTCTTATGGTAGATAGGTTTAAGACAACCTTTTAAAGAAAGCTATCCTAGTGGTAGCTGTGGAGAGCAGCCTTCAGGCTAAGTCTCGGAGGAATGTAAAGCAGCTTGTTTTACCATATAATCTCTTGAATCACCAAATGAAAAGACACCACACAGGTATATATATCAAATATATATGTATTTATTTCTAAATAACTCTCTACTAATCTCTTTATGAGATTAGAAGACAAACATATGCACAAATCAACGTTTCACAATAAGTTAAGCACAAAATATGGCTTGGGCCCTAGGGGCGTACCAGACCATATACTAAGTAAGAGACTTAGGGACAACGACTTGCAGGGAGACAAGGCCTAGGGCCTTCAGAAGTGCTGGGGCCTCACGAAACCACCCAAGGCAGGTAAGTAAAGGACCCACGGGGGACGCATGCAGTGTAGATACACAGGCGCGGATCGCCGTTGACTTCAATGGGGCAAGTCGCGGTTGGAAATAAAGAGTTTTAGGATACTTCTGTAGAACCTACAAGCAAGTCACTTACAGGGTAAGTCATTCTAGGGCCCACACCCACAGGAGCACCGTAGTGCTGGAGTTACCTCACCCAGGGAAGCCGGGTGCACAGGTGTCCTTTGGTGTCGGGTCGCGGCGTCGTTTTCAATGGCGGACAAAGAAGACTTGCTGCTTGCGGGAGCTGAAGAAGTGTCCGGTGGAATCCAAGCCTGGATTCTGAAGAAGGATGACCTGAAAGCAGAGGGGACAGTGTTCAAAGTCACTTGGCAGTGACCCGGGGCAAGGAAGATGGATGCCCACCGTCGTCGGTCGCTTCAGGTCGGTTGCGGGTGCCTTGACTCTTCAGCCACGTGGTCTAGGAGGCGTCAACGACGATCAGGAGCTGGATTCCGTGTGAACCTCGATGTCTGCAGCTGACTGCGGTGTCGGCAACTCCATTGGAGCCAACAAGCCTTGGCAGCCGCAAGTCTCGGGGAGATAAAGAAAAGTCGATGGCGCAGACCAGCAAGGTCTGTGGAACTCACCCAGCGAGGGTAAGTCAGGGCAGGCCTGGCACAACCAGGGGAGCCCTTTGGTTTCATTAAGAAGTCTTCTGGGGACCCACAAGCCAGCGGGCAAGGGATCGCGAAGACACCTCGGGCAGAATCACTCAACAGGGGCCCACGGTCACTCGGGACGGTGTAGGCCTCGGATCTTCAGGGGGATTCCTGCTGGAGGTCGGGACCACACGTGGTCCAAAGCACAGGTTCGTAGAACGTTGTGAAGGGGTTGCACTCGACAATAGTGCACGGTACCCAGGGGTCGCGGTTCCTCGTTACTCGTGGGGTCCACTTGCCTCAGCTTCGCTGGGATCTCACGATGGCCTGGGAGAGGTCAGGAAATCCACTTCTTGGGCTGCAGGAACTTCGGACTCTGGCGGGAGCGGCGTAGTTTGCGACCGTCATTGTCGTTTTTGGTGCCTGCCAAGCAGGGGAGTCACTCCTTGACTCCAAGGGAGATTCTTCTGTCTTCCAAAGGTAGTGGAACGTCGAAGGGCCAGGATTCTTCTGTAGAGCGTCATCCAGGGGTTATCTGCTTTGCAATGGCAAGGTTCCCCCTCTTATACTAAAAAGAGGGGATGGACTAGCTCTATGACCCCACCTATGGGAGGGTCAAGGGAGGGGTGGCTACACCCACTTCCCTTTGTCCAGTTTCGCGCCAGAGCAGGGGCAGGTAGCCCCTGAGCTGGTTTGAACTGGCATATGCACAGAGGAGCCTTCTGCTCCCCAGTGCAGGACTTCAAAGCACTCTAAGAGTGCACCCACCCAGCCCCAATACACTAAACCCTGTCTGGGAGGTGGTTACACCTCCCTGTGACAGGATGCCTATTGTTGGGCTTCCTCCACTGCGAGTTTCGGTCATCAGCAGGAGGGCAGCCCAGTGTCTGTGACTGGTGGCATCCATTTTGTGATGCCAGGGCTCTTTAGGATTCTACCGCGTTTCCACAGCAGGTACATGTCTTCTCCCTCTAGAAGGGTGGAATGCTACCCCCACCACCAAGATTGGCGGGGGGGTAGTATTCCAAGATGTTTGACACCAAACACGACATGTTTTGATGCAGCCATTCAAAAGTTAGCATTTACCGCGAGGATATAATGCACTTAAGAGTATATGGTTTAACCGCATCCACAAACAGCACCAGAGAATAGACTCTGAGAACTGCAGAGGGGCCCTGCTCATGCAGAGGCACCCCCTCACATAGAAGCCAAGCACCCTGCCCTCAGGATTGATAGGGCCTGCCATAGGGGTGACTGATAGGTTTATATGTGTGTGCAGGAGAGATATAGGAAACCTATATCTCAGTGAGGGGTGCTAGCACCACCTCACCCAGGCTGCAGTAGCAGGCCTGTGGTGTCAGATTTAGTCTGCTTCCCAGGGGTGGCATAATACATGCTGCAGCCCCTGGTAGGCCTGTGAAGTACCTATGCCCTTGGCACCTAAGGTACCATATACTAGGGACTCATAAGGCACCACAGTAACCAATCACTAGTGCACCTAGAGTGCACTCCATGTCATTTAGAGAGAGCAGATAGACTGGGGCCCTGAATAGCAGGATCCCAGTCCAACTAAGTCATAAACCAGCAAAACACCATAAAAAAAGTGGGGGCAACCATATAGTCAGATTCCACCTTCCTACAGGCCCTGTAGTGGATTTATCCTTAGATTTATCCCCACCTTTCTCTTGGGACTTGGTAGAATCTTTCTTCTGGTCACCACCCTGATTCTTAGTCTTTACTCTGGTTCTGACCCATTTGTCTGCCTTCTTTCCCAATTCTTGGGGGAGGTCAGATCAGAGTCCACCAGGTACTGGTGTAAAAGCTGGTTTTGACAATTATTAAGGATCTGCTCCCTCATAATCAAATTGTACAATCCTAAAAAGTAATGCACCTTGTTGCCATGTATCCAACCTTCCAGAGCCTTAGTAGCACAATCTACAAAATCAACCCAGTCTTGAGTCTGAGCCTTTTGGGTGTCTCTGAACTTCAACCTATACTGTTCAGTGGTTAGGCCAAACCCATCTATCAGAGCACTCTTCAAGACTTTGTAATTGTCAGCATCCTCCTCTCTAACAGTGAGGAGCTTATCTCTACCTTTGTCTGCAAAGGAGAGCCACAAGATTGCTGCCCACTGCTCCTGAGGGACCCTCTGTACTTTACAGGCCCTCTCTAGAGCAGTTATCCATTTGTGGATGTCATCCCCACTCTGGTAGGGAGGGACAATCTTGCTCAGGTTTCTATGGTCATAAGACCTTTCCCTATCTTTGGGGAATCTGCTGCCACCATGGGACTCTAGTCCCAACTTTTGTCTCTCTCTATAGAGATCTAGGGACTCCCTGTCTATAGCCAATTGCTGTTTTCTGAGTTCAAGCTGGGCTTGCTCATACTGAATCAGTCTCTTTCTCCTCTCATGAGAGGATTCCCTCCTATGAGAGGAGACAGAGGTCCCTATTGAGGTGTCAGAGTGGTTAGACTCCTGAGAAGGAGACCTAGACCTTCTGGGCACACTCAGAACTCTTCCTGGGGGACAAAGGGGAGGTCAGTCTGATCCTCTCCCTCCTCCTCCTCCACAGGAGGAATTGGATTTTCCAGGACAAGGTCATTTTCACCTTCCTGGCCAGTTTCAGAGGGGGGGACCTGGGTTTCTTCACCCCTGGCCCCTTCCTCATCTTCTGCCCCACCCTCTTTGCCTACCCCTTCAGACCCTAGGGGCCTGCTGAGATCATCAGATAGTAACACCTCCTTGAGGTGTTGGGTGCTGGCACTTTTGCCTGCCTTCAACTTCCTAGTATTGCATATTGCTCTAAATTCCAAGAATAGGAGTTTATCATACTTGGAGGGAAGAAGCCCACTGGCTTCTGGCAAGGACTCACTGGGTCCTGGCTTTGAAGACATTACTAGTGAGGTGTGGTGTATGCACTACCTACTCTAGTGTGGCCTACTAAACTCTCTTGAGTTGTAGAAAGGGTGTGCTATCCCTTAACACACAACTCTAAGTTCAGTAGAACTTACTGTATTACTAAGCTTGATTTATATGTACCTTAGGTACCCTTAGTGGTTTTCAGTTGATCAATTCAATTGAGATTATCTGGTAAAACAATAGCAAGCTGGAATCCCACACGCTGCACACCAATGTGAGAAGTTGGCCTGGCATATGCTGTCCACTAATTATAGTGGGCACCTTGCACCAGTCCAAACAACCCCTTATTGGAGATAGGTTAAAGACAACCTTTATTGAAAGCTATCCTAGTGGTAGCTATGGAGAGCAGCCTTCAGGCTAAGTCTTGAAGGAATGTAAAGCAGCTTGTTTTACCAGTCTATAATCTCTTGAGTGACCAAATGAAAGAGGACCACACCAGGTATATATTCAAAATATATGTATTTATTACTAAACACACCCCTCTAGTCTCTTTATGAGGCTAGAGTTTGAAGTACATAAATTATAAGTTAGTTATCTACAGTAATAGCACAAATACACGTTTGAGCCCCAGGGGCGTACCAAACCATATACCAATAAAGTGGTATAAGAACCACGACTGAGCTAGACACAAGGCCTAGAGCCTGTAGAAGTGCTTGGACCACAAGGAACCACCCAAGGTAGTGACACAGGGGACCCACGGGGGACGTGTGCAGTGTATGAACACAGCCACGAACCACCGTTAACTTCTATGGGGAAAGTCGCGATTAGAATTTAAAAGAAAAGGGACACTTAGAGGAGGACTTGGAGCAAACCCTTTGAGAACTAGGCTGTTCTAGTGTCAATACCCACGGGAGCACCGGAGTACTCGAGTTACCTCACCCAGGGGAGCCGGGTGCATAGATGTCTTTCGGGGTCGGGTTTCGTCGTCGCTTTTAATGGCGATCTGCTGCAAAGTGCTGCTGGCGACCAAGTCGAAAGTGTTCGGGTGGATCCAAAGGTGGATCGAAGATCTGAAGAACCTGAAAGCAGAGGGGACAGAGTCTGGGTAACTAGCCAGTGACCAGGAAGGCGATGAGCAGATGCCCACCGATGTCGAGTGCTTCAGGTAGGTTGACGGTCGTCTTGACTCTTCAGCCACGAGGTCCAGGAGGCGTCGACGACAACCAGGAGCTGGATTCGAGCTGTCCCCCAAAGCCTGTCGATTGCAGGGGTGTCGGCGACCGGATTGGACTCAACAAGCCTTGGCAACAGCAAGTCTTGTGGAAATGGAAGAAGGACGATGTTGCAGACCAGCAAGGTCTGGGGGACTCACCCAGCGAGGATAAGTCAGGGCACACCTGGAGCAACCAGGGAGCCCAAGCAGAAAAAGATTGGCCTTTGGTAGGGCCTACTAGCCAATGGACTAGCGACCGCAAAGGAGCCTTGAGTCAATGCACGTGGAGCTGGCTCACAGGACACTCGTGGAGTGGAGGCCAGTGATCTTCGGTGCAGTTGGTGCTTGAGGCTGGGGATACTCGGAACCCAAAGCACGACTTCGTGGGAGACCCAGAAGAGGATGCACTTGCAAATGCAATCCGTGTCCAGGGGTCACGGTTCCACGTTACCCACGACAGCTACGGGCCTCAGCTTTGCTGGCAACTCAGGGTAGCCTCGGGGAAGTCTGGAAATCTACCTGTGGTGATGCAAAGACTTCGGCGTCCGACGGGAGCTTCAGCGATGCAGACCGGACAATTGCTTCTTTGGTGCCTGCCAAGCAGGGGAGTCACTCCTTGACCCCAAGGGAGATTCTTCAGTCCTCTAATCTTAAAGTAGAGCGTCGAAGGTCCAGGATTCTATGTCAGAGTTTCGTCCAGGTAAATCTAAAGTCCTAAGGACTGGGGTCCCCTACTTATACTAAGGTAGGGGTTGGACATACTCTGTGGCCCCACCTATGGGAGGGTCAGGGCAGAGGGGTGGTTACACCCCTTTCCCTTTGTCCAGTTTCATGCCAGAGCAGGGGCTGGAAGCCCCTGAGCCGGTTTGAACTGGGGTATGCACAGGGACACCAAGTGTGCCCCCAGTGCAGGACTTCAAAGCACCAGAGAGTGCTCCCGCCCAGCCCCAATACACACTATCCTGTCTGGGGAGGTGTTTACACCTCCCTGGGACAGGAAACCTATTGTCCAGGCCTCCCCTGCCGGAGTTTCAGTCAGCAGCAGGAGGCCAGACTCGTGTCTGTGGCAGCGGCATCCATTTTGTGATGCCAGGGCTCTGGAAAGTCAGAACCGGGTATACCGGTGTGTACATGTCTTTCCCTCTAGAAGGGTGGAATGCTACCCCCGCCACCAGAATTGACGGGGGGGGGTAGTATTCCAAGATGTTTGACACCAAACACGACATGTTTCCGTGCAGCCATCCCAAATTTAGCATTTAACGCGAGGTTATAATGCGCTTAAGAGTATATGGTCAGGCTGCACTACAAACAGCATCAGAGAAGGGTCTCCAAACGCTGCAGAGGGGCCCTGCTCATGCAGGGGCACCCTCTCACATAGGAACCACGCACTCTGCCTTCAGGATTGATAAGGCCTGCCATAGGAGTGACTTATAGGTTTATATGTATGTATGTATGTAGTGATATAGGTAGCCTATATCACAGTAAGGGGTGCATGCACCACCTTACCCAGGCTGCAGTAGCATACCTGCGGTGTCCTTTTGGCTGGCCTTCCAGGGGTGGCACAATACATGCTGCAGCCCCTGGTAGGCCTCTGAGGTACCTATGCCCTGGGTACATAGTATACCATATACTAGGGACTTATAAGGGCACTCCAGATTCCAATCAGAGATGTGCCTAAGGCACATGGAAACCATTTTATAGAGGAAGCAGATAGACTGGGGCCCTGAATAGCAGGATCCCAGTCCAACTAAGTCATAAACCAGCAAAACACCAGGAAAAAGTGGGGGCAACCATATAGTCAGATTCCACCTTCCTACATAACCCCCCAAACGAAAGGAGATAAGGCTAACCTTGGCCAGTTGAGCCTTTATTGACTAAGTGGCCATATAAGGAAGCACCTGCACTAGCATGGTTGCCCCTATCTTATGGTCCACTAAGCAATCCCTCACCCTAAGGGTATGAGAGGGTCTCCACCATGGGGAATTACTACCTGTGGTGTGCTTTGGTAAAGTACAAGGCTGGTGAGGTGTCTGAGAAGGGAAGTGAGGCCCTAGGAAGGTTGGTCTCAGCTTCCTCAGATCACTGGTCACCATGTATGCCTGTCTTTCCATGACTGAGTTGCACTGTGCTCTAAGGGTCAACCTTTGGCTGCCTACAGCTGGGGGTTGGGTCCCTTTGGATGGACCAGTGGAGGGACATGGCAGGTTTGGAACCTTTTGGTCCCAGGTTTGCCCTTGCCTAACAGAGTCCTTCTGGGGGAGGTCCCTCCACAAAGGTATGGGGGATCCCTCAGTGTGTTGAGGAATTTTCACCTGGCTAGGGCTACTAGCCTGGGTGCCCCTAATCTGCTGATGGGGGGGTTCCTCTGGACAGGGGGCCCTGGGGGGTCCACTGACCTCCCTGACCTCTGCAGCCCTGGGCTGACATTAGGCAGGGTAGAGAGGGGCAGGTTACCTGCTCCAGACTGGGTACCACCTTGGAAGGGTCCTCTGCCATCAGGGGTGTGGCCAGGCCAGGCCTGACTACCTCTGGGGCAGTTCCTTCACTAGGGGTAGGGTCAGTTCCCTGAGGAGGCTGACCCTTACCTACTGCCTGGAGGGAAGAAGACTTTTCTTCAACCCTTGTGCTCTCTTTTGGGGGAGAGTGGGCCATTCTTCCAGGCTCCACATCTCCAAAATTTCCCTGGGCTGGGGCTGTGGCCATCACAGCCCCACTAACGTTTACAGGGACGCCTAGCATTCTCAGATGGGTTTGGTGTTCAACTTCAGCCCAGGCTGAAATTTCCAGATCATTGCCCATCAGGCAATCTACAGGCAAGGTTGGGGACACTGCCACTCTTTTTGGGCCTGTGACCCCTTCCCAGCTGAGATTGACTATGGCCATGGGGTGATCTGTTCTGACACCATCAATGTTGGTCACCTGGTATTTAAACTCAGGTAAAAGCTGGTGAGGGGGACTAGGTTCCCTGCCACCATGGTGACACTAGCCCCTGTGTCCCTAAATGCCACAGCTTTCTGACCATTAATTATTGGCTCCAGTCTGTACCTGCCCAATGCATTGGGACCCATGGTAAAGGTGGCAAATCCTACACCACCATCAGAGTCAGAGGAGTCTGTGGAGGGGGTCCTGTCTAAACTAGGGCCCACCTCTGTTCCTCTTGCAAAAGCACCTAACTTTTTGGGTACACTACTCCCAACTGGAGGATTACTACTGGTAGTACCAGGAGGGGTGGTAGTAGTTGTTGGAGGAACATTTTCTTTATTGCCAATCCTGGGGCAACTGGGATCAGTTTTCCAGTGTCCAGGCTTTTTACAGACATGGCAATAGGGTTTCTTTTCAGGAGAGGAAGGAGTTTGGGACCCACCCCCAGAAGAGGACTTTTGGGGCCCTGTAGTGGATTTATCCTTAGATTTATCCCCACCTTTCTCTTGGGACTTGGTAGAATCTTTCTTCTGGTCACCACCCTGATTCCTAGTCTTTACTCTGGTTCTGACCCATTTGTCTGCCTTCTTTCCCAATTCTTGGGGGAGGTCAGTTCAGAGTCCACCAGGTATTGGTGTAAAAGCTGGTTTTGACAATTATTAAGGATCTGCTCCCTCATAATCAAATTGTACAATCCTAAAAAGTAATGCACCTTGTTGCCATGTATCCAACCTTCCAGAGCCTTAGTAGCACAATCTACAAAATCAACCCAGTCTTGAGTCTGAGCCTTTTGGGTGTCTCTGAACTTCAACCTATACTGTTCAGTGGTTAGGCCAAACCCATCTATCAGAGCACTCTTCAAGACTTTGTAATTGTCAGCATCCTCCTCTCTAACAGTGAGGAGCTTATCTCTACCTTTGTCTGCAAAGGAGAGCCACAAGATTGCTGCCCACTGCTCCTGAGGGACCCTCTGTACTTTACAGGCCCTCTCTAGAGCAGTTATCCATTTGTGGATGTCATCCCCACTCTGGTAGGGAGGGACAATCTTGCTCAGGTTTCTATGGTCATAAGACCTTTCCCTATCTTTGGGGAATCTGCTGCCACCATGGGACTCTAGTCCCAACTTTTGTCTCTCTCTATAGAGATCTAGGGACTCCCTGTCTATAGCCAATTGCTGTTTTCTGAGTTCAAGCTGGGCTTGCTCATACTGAATCAGTCTCTTTCTCCTCTCATGAGAGGATTCCCTCCTATGAGAGGAGACAGAGGTCCCTATTGAGGTGTCAGAGTGGTTAGACTCCTGAGAAGGAGACCTAGACCTTCTGGGCACACTCAGAACTCTTCCTGGGGGACAAAGGGAGGTCAGTCTGATCCTCTCCCTCCTCCTCCTCCACAGGAGGAATTGGATTTTCCAGGACAAGGTCATTTTCACCTTCCTGGCCAGTTTCAGAGGGGGACCTGGGTTTCTTCACCCCTGGCCCCTTCCTCATCTTCTGCCCCACCCTCTTTGCCTACCCCTTCAGACCCTAGGGGCCTGCTGAGATCATCAGCTAGTAACACCTCCTTGAGGTGTTGGGTGCTGACACTTTTGCCTGCCTTCAACTTCCTAGTATTGCATATTGCTCTAAATTCCAAGAATAGGAGTTTATCATACTTGGAGGAAGAAGCCCACTGGCTTCTGGCAAGGACTCACTGGGTCCTGGCTTTGAAGACATTACTAGTGAGGTGTGGTGTATGCACTACCTACTCTAGTGTGGCCTACTAAACTCTCTTGAGTTGTAGAAAGGGTGTGCTATCCCTTAACACACAACTCTAAGTTCAGTAGAACTTACTGTATTACTAAGCTTGATTTATATGTACCTTAGGTACCCTTAGTGGTTTTCAGTTGATCAATTCAATTGAGATTATCTGGTAAAACAATAGCAAGCTGGAATCCCACACGCTGCACACCAATGTGAGAAGTTGGCCTGGCATATGCTGTCCACTATAGTGGGCACCTTGCACCAGTCCAAACAACCCCTTATTGGAGATAGGTTAAAGACAACCTTTATTGAAAGCTATCCTAGTGGTAGCTATGGAGAGCAGCCTTCAGGCTAAGTCTTGAAGGAATGTAAAGCAGCTTGTTTTACCAGTCTATAATCTCTTGAGTGACCAAATGAAAGAGGACCACACCAGGTATATATTCAAAATATATGTATTTATTACTAAACACACCCCTCTAGTCTCTTTATGAGGCTAGAGTTTGAAATACATAAATTATAAGTTAGTTATCTACAGTAATAGCACAAATACACGTTTGAGCCCCAGGGGCGTACCAAACCATATACCAATAAAGTGGTATAAGAACCACGACTGAGCTAGACACAAGGCCTAGAGCCTGTAGAAGTGCTTGGACCACAAGGAACCACCCAAGGTAGTGACACAGGGGACCCACGGGGAGCGCGTGCAGTGTATGAACACAGCCGCGAACCACCGTTAACTTCTATGGGGAAAGTCGCGATTAGAATTTAAAAGAAAAGGGACACTTAGAGGAGGACTTGGAGCAAACCCTTTGAGAACTAGGCTGTTCTAGTGTCAATACCCACGGGAGCACCGGAGTACTCGAGTTACCTCACCCAGGGGAGCCGGGTGCATAGGTGTCTTTCGGGGTCGGGTTTCGTCGTCGCTTTCATTGGCGATCTGCTGCAAAGTGCTGCTGGCGACCAAGTCGAAAGTGTTCGGGTGGATACAAAGGTGGATCGAAGATCTGAAGAACCTGAAAGCAGAGGGGACAGAGTCTGGGTCACTAGCCAGTGACCAGGAAGGCGATGAGCAGATGCCCACCGATGTTGAGTGCTTCAGGTAGGTTGACGGTTGTCTTGACTCTTCAGTCACGAGGTCCAGGAGGCGTCGACGACAACCAGGAGCTGGATTCGAGCTGTCCCATGACGTCTGTCAATTGCAGGGGTGTCGGCGACCGGATTGGACCCAACAAGCCTTAGCAACGGCAAGTCTCGTGGAAATGGAAGAAGGACGATGTTGCAGACCAGCAAGGTCTGTGGGACTCACCCAGCAAGGATAAGTCAGGGCACACCTGGAGCAACCAAGGAGCCCAAGCAGAAAAAGATTGGCCTTCGGGAGGGCCTACTAGCCAACGGACTAGCAACCGCAAAGGAGCCTCAAGTTGATGCACGTGGAGCTGGCTCACAGGACACTCGTGGAGTGGAGGCCAGTGATCTTCGGTGCAGTTGGTGCTGGAGGCTGGGGCTACTCGAAGCCCAAAGCACGACTTCGTGGGAGACCCAGAAGAGGATGCACTTGTGTGAGAAGTTGGCCTGGTATATGCTGTTCACTAATTAAAGTGGACACCTTGCACCAGGGCAAATCGACTCTTATGGTAGATAGGTTTAAGACAACCTTTTAAAGAAAGCTATCCTAGTGGTAGCTGTGGAGAGCAGCCTTCAGGCTAAGTCTCGGAGGAATGTAAAGCAGCTTGTTTTACCATATAATCTCTTGAATCACCAAATGAAAAGACACCACACAGGTATATATATCAAATATATATGTATTTATTTCTAAATAACTCTCTACTAATCTCTTTATGAGATTAGAAGACAAACATATGCACAAATCAACGTTTCACAATAAGTTAAGCACAAAATATGGCTGGGGCCCTAGGGGCGTACCAGACCATATACTAAGTAAGAGACTTAGGGACAACGACTTGCAGGGAGACAAGGCCTAGGGCCTTCAGAAGTGCAGGGGCCTCACGAAACCACCCAAGGCAGGTAAGTAAAGGACCCACGGGGGACGCGTGCAGTGTGAATACACAGGCGCGGATCGCCGTTAACTTCAATGGGGCAAGTCGCGGTTGGAAATAAAGAGTTTTAGGATACTTCTGTAGAACCTACAAGCAAGTCACTTACAGGGTAAGTTGTTCTAGGGCCCACACCCACAGGAGCACCGTAGTGCTGGAGTTACCTCACCCAGGGAAGCCGGGTGCACAGGTGTCCTTTGGTGTCGGGTCGCGGCGTCGTTTTCAATGGCGAACAAAGAAGACTTGCTGCTTGCGGGAGCTGAAGAAGTGTCCGGTGGAATCCAAGCCTGGATTCTGAAGAAGGATGACCTGAAAGCAGAGGGGACAGTGTTCAAAGTCACTTGGCAGTGACCCGGGGCAAGGAAGATGGATGCCCACCGTCGTCGGTCGCTTCAGGTCGGTTGTGGGTGCCTTGACTCTTCAGCCACGTGGTCCAGGAGGTGTCAACGACAACCAGGAGCTGGATTCGGTGTGTCCCTTGACGTCTGCAGCTGACTGCGGTGTCGACAACTCGATCGAAGCCAACAAGCCTTGGCAGCTGCAAGTCTCGGGGAGATGAAGAAAAGTCGATGGTGCAGACCAGCAAGGTCTGTGGAACTCACCCAGCGAGGGTAAGTCAGGGCAGGCCTGGAGCAACCAGGGGAGCCCTTTGGTTTGGTTAAGAAGTCTTCTGGAGACCCACAAGACAGCGGGCAAGGGATCGCGAAGACACCTCGGGCAGAATCACTCAACAGGGGCCCACGGTCACTCGGGACGGTGTAGGCCTCTGATCTTCGGAGGGATTCCTGCTGTAAGTCGGGACCACACGTGGTCCAAAGCACAAGTTCGTAGAACGTTGTGAAGGGGTTGCACTCGACAATAGTGCACGGTACCCAGGGGTCGCGGTTCCTCGTTACTCGTGGGGTCCACTTGCCTCAGCTTCGCTGGGGACTCACGATGGCCTGGGAGAGGTCAGGAAATCCACTTCTTGGGCTGCAGGGACTTCGGACTCCGGCGGGAGTGGCGTAGTTTGCGACCGTCGTTGTCGTTTTTGGTGCCTGCCAAGCAGGGGAGTCACTCCTTGACTCCAAGGGAGATTCTTCTGTCTTCCAAAGGTAGTGGAACGTCGAAGGGCCAGGATTCTTCTGTAGAGCGTCATCCAGGGGTTATCTGCTTTGCAATGGCAAGGTTCCCCCTCTTATACTAAAAAGAGGGGATGGACTAGCTCTATGACCCCACCTATGGGAGGGTCAAGGGAGGGGTGGCTACACCCACTTCCCTTTGTCCAGTTTCACGCCAGAGCAGGGGCAGGTAGCCCCTGAGCTGGTTTGAACTGGCATATGCACAGAGGAGCCTTCTGCTCCCCCAGTGCAGGACTTCAAAGCACTCTAAGAGTGCACCCACCCAGCCCCAATACACTAAACCCTGTCTGGGAGGTGGTTACACCTCCCTGTGACAGGATGTCTATTGTTGGGCTTCCTCCACTGCGAGTTTCGGTCATCAGCAGGAGGGCAGCCCAGTGTCTGTGACTGGTGGCATCCATTTTGTGATGCCAGGGCTCTTTAGGATTCTACCGCGTTTCCACAGCAGGTACATGTCTTATCCCTCTAGAAGGGTGGAATGCTACCCCCGCCGCCAAGATTGGCGGGGGGTAGTATTCCAAGATGTTTGACACCAAACACGACATGTTTTGATGCAGCCATTCCAAAGTTAGCATTTACCGCGAGGATATAATGCACTTTAATAGTATATGGTTTAACCGCATCCACAAACAGCACCAGAGAATAGACTCTGAGAGCTGCAGAGGGGCCCTGCTCAGGCAGAGGCACCCCCTCACATAGAAGCCAAGCACCCTGCCCTCAGGATTGATAGGGCCTGCCTTAGGGGTGACTGATAGGTTTATATGTGTGTGCAGGAGAGATATAGGAAACCTATATCTCAGTGAGGGGTGCTAGCACCACCTCACCCAGGCTGCAGTAGCAGGCCTGTGGTGTCAGATTTAGTCTGCTTCCCAGGGGTGGCATAATACATGCTGCAGCCCCTGGTAGGCCTGTGAAGTACCTATGCCCTTGGTACCTAAGGTACCATATACTAGGGACTCATAAGGCACCACAGTATCCAATCACTAGTGCACCTAGAGTGCACTCCATGTCGTTTAGAGAGAGCAGATAGACTGGGGCCCTGAATAGCAGGGTCCCAGTCCAACTAAGTCATACCCAGCAAAACACCAGGAAAAAAGTGGGGGCAACCATATAGTCAGATTCCACCTTCCTACAACTTGCAAATGCGATCAGTGTCCAGGGGTCACGGTTCCACATTACCCACAACAGCTACAGGCCTCAGCTTTGCTGGGGACTCAGGGTAGCCTCGGGGAAGTCTGGAAATCTACCTCTGGTGATGCAAAGACTTCGGCGTCCGACGGGAGCTTCAGCGATGCAGACCGGACAATTGCTTCTTTGGTGCCTGCCAAGCAGGGGAGTCACTCCTTGACCCCAAGGGAGATTCTTCAGTCCTCTAATCTTAAAGTAGAGCATCGAAGGTCCAGGATTCTGTGTCAGAGTTTCGTCCAGGTAAATCTAAAGTCCTAAGGACTGGGGTCCCCTACTTATACTAAGGTAGGGGGTTGGACATACTCTGTGGCCCCACCTATGGGATGGTCAGGGCAGAGGGGTGGTTACACCCCTTTCCCTTTGTCCAGATTCGTGCCAGAGCAGGGGCTGGAAGCCCCTGAGCCGGTTTGAACTGGGGTATGCACAGGGACACCAAGTGTGCCCCCAGTGCAGGACTTCAAAGCACCAGAGAGTGCTCCCGCCCAGCCCCAATACACACTATCCTGTCTGGGGAGGTGGTTACACCTCCCTGGGACAGGAAACCTATTGTCCAGGCCTCCCCTGCCGGAGTTTCGGTCAGCAGCAGGAGGCCAGACTCGTGTCTGTGGCACGGGATCCATTTTGTGATGCCAGGGCTCTGGAAAGTCAGTACCGGGTATACCGTTGTGTACATGTCTTTCCCTCTAGAAGGGTGGAATGCTACCCCGCCGCCAGAACTGGTGGTGGGGTAGTATTCCAAGATGTTTGACACCAAACACGACATGTTTCCGTGCAGCCATCCCAAAGTTAGCATTTAACGCGAGGTTATAATGCGCTTAAGAGTATATGGTCAGGCTGCACTACAAACAGCATCAGAGAAGGGTCTCCGAACACTGGAGAGGGGCCCTGCTCATGCAGGGGCACCCTCTCACATAGGAACCATGCACTCTGCCTTCAGGATTGATAAGGCCTGCCATAGGAGTGACTTATAGGTTTATATGTGTGTATGTATGTAGTGAGATAGGTAGCCTATATCACAGTAAGGGGTGCATGCACCACCTTACCCAGGCTGCAGTAGCAGACCTGCGGTGTCCTTTTGGCTGGCCTTCCAGGGGTGGCACATTACATGCTGCAGCCCCTAGTAGGCCTCTGAGGTACCTATGCCCTGGGTACATAGTATACCATATACTAGGGACTTATAAGGGCACTCAGATTCCAATCAGAGATGTGCCTAAGGCACATGGAAACCATTTTATAGAGGAAGCAGATAGACTGGGGCCCTGAATAGCAGGATCCCAGTCCAACTAAGTCATAAACCAGCAAAACACCAGGAAAAAAGTGGGGGCAACCATATAGTCAGATTCCACCTTCCTACAACAGAAAGCAGCAAGAGAGGTGCTGAAAGAAGCAAGAGAAGTGCCGAAAGAGGCAAGAGGGGTGCAGATAGATGCAAGAGACGTGCTGAAAGAAGAAACAGAGGTGCAGAAAGAGGCAAGAGAAGTGCAAAAAGAGGCAAGAGAGGTGTAGAAAGAGGCAAGAGAAGTGCAGAAAGAGGCAAGAGAAGTGCATAAACAGGCAAGAGAGGAGTAGAAAGAGGCAAGACAAGTGCAGAAAGAAGCAAGAGAAGTCCTGAAAAAAGCAACAGAGGTGCAGAAAGAGGCAAGAGGGGTGCAAAAAGAGGCAAGATAAGTGCAGAAGGAAGCAACAGATATGCAGAAAGAGGCCAGAGAAGTGCAGAAAGAAGCAACAGAGGTGCAGAAAGAGGGACCAGGGGCGTAGACAGAGGCAAGAGAGATACTGAAAGAGGGGTGCAGAAAGAGGCAAGAGGGGTGCAGAAAGATGCAAGAGAGGTGCAGAAAGAAGCAAGAGAAGTGTAGAAAGAACCAACAGAGGTGCAGAAAGAGGCAAGAGGGGTGCAGAAAGAGGCAGGAGAAGTGCAGAACGAAGCAACAGAGGTACAGAAAGAAGCAAGAGAACAGCATAAGAGGCAGGAGAGGTGCAGAAAGAGGCAAGCGAAGTACATAACGAGGGAAGAGGGGTGCAGAAAGAGGCAAGAGGGGTGCAGAAAGAAGCAAGTGAGGTGCAGAAAGAAGCAAGAGATCTGCGGAAAGAAGCAATAGAGGTGTAGAAAGAGGCAAGAGGGGTGCTGAAAGAGGCAAGAGAAGTGTAGAAACAGGCAGGAGAGGGGCAGAAAGAGGGAACAGGGTTGCACAAAAAGTCAAGAGCGGTGCAGATAGATGGAAAAGGTGTGCAGAAAGAGGCAGGAGGAGTGCAGAAAGAACCAACAGAGGTGCAGAAAGAGGCAATAGGTGTGCAGAAAGAGGCAAGAGAAGTGCAGAAAGAAGCAACAGAGGTGCAGAACGAGGCAAGAGAACTGTAGAAAGAGGCAAGAGAGGTGCAGGAAGAGGCAACAGAGGTACAGAAAGAGGGAAGTGGGGTGCAGAAAGAGGCAAGAGGGGAGCAGAAAGAGGCAAGAGGGGAGCAGAAAGAGGGAACGGGGTGCAGAAAGAAGCAACAGAAATGCAGAAAGAGGGGTGGAGAAAGAAGCAACAGAGATGCAGAAAGAGGCAAGAGAAGTGCAGAAAGAATCAACAAGGGTGCAGAAAATGGCAAGAGGTGTGCAGAAAGAGGCAAGAGAGGTGCAGAAAGAGGGGAGCGGGTGCAGAAAGAGGCAAGAGGGGTGCAGAAAGAAGCAACAGAGGTGCAGATCGAGGCAAGAGAACTGCAGAAAGAGGCAAGAGAGGCGAAGAAAGAGGTAAGAGAGGTGCCGAAAGAGGGAAGAGGGGTGCAGAAAGAGGCAAGAGGGGTGCAGGAAAAAGCAAGAGAGGTACAGAAATAAGCAAGAGGGGTGCAGAAAGAGGCAAGCAAGGTAAAGAAAGAGGCAAGAGAGGTGCAGAAAGTGGCAAGAGAGGTACAGAAAGAGGCAAGCAAGGTGCAGAACGAGGCAAGAGAACTGTAGAAAGAGGCAAGAGAGGTGCAGGAAGAGGCAACAGAGGTGCAGAAAGAGGGTAGTGGGGTGCAGAAAGAGGCAAGAGGAGAGCAGAAAGAGGCAAGAGGGGAGCAGAAAGAGGGAACAGGGGTGCAGAAAGAAGCAACAGAAATGCAGAAAGAGGCAAGAGAAGTGCAGAAAGAATAAACAGGGGTGCAGAAAATGGCAAGAGGTGTGCAGAAAGAGGCAAGAGAGGTGCAGAAAGAGGGGAGCGGGTGCAGAAAGAGGCAAGAGGGGTGCAGAAAGAAGCAACATAGGTGCTGATTGAGGCAAGAGAACTGCAGAAAGAGGCAAGAGAGGCGAAGAAAGAGGTAAGAGAGGTGCAGAAAGAGGGAAGAGGGGTGCAGAAAGAGGCAAGAGGGGTGCAGAAAAAAGCAAGAGAGGTGCAGAAAGAAGCAAGAGAAGTGCAGAAAGACGCAACAGAGGTGCAGAAAGAGGCAAAAGAAGTGTGAAAGAGACAAGAGAGTTGTCGAAAGAAACAATGGAGGTGCAAAAAAAAGATAGAGAAGTGCAGAAAGAGGCAAGTGAGGTACAGAAAGAGGCAAGAGAGGTGCACAAAGTGGCAAGAGAGGTACAGAAAGAGGCAAGCGAGGTGAAGAAAGAGGCAAGGAAGGTGCAGAAATGGGCAAGGGAATGCAGAAAGAAGCAACAGGGGTGCAGAAAGAGGCAAGAGGGGTGCAGAAAGAGGCAATAGAAGTGCAGAAAGAAGCAAAAGAGGTGCAGAAGGAGGTAACAGAACTGCAGAAAGATACAAGAGAGATGCAGAAAGAGGGAAGAGGGGTGCAAAAGGAGGCAAGAGGGGTACAGAAAGCAGCAAGAGAGGTGCTGAAAGAAGCAAGAGAAGTGCCGAAAGAGGCAAGAGGGGTGCAGATAGATGCAAGAGACATGCTGAAAGAAGAAACAGAGGTGCAGAAAGAGGCAAGAGAAGTGCAAAAAGAGGCAAGAGAGGTGTAGAAAGAGGCAAGAGAAGTGCAGAAAGAGGCAACAGAAGTGCATAAACAGGCAAGAGAGGAGTAGAAAGAGGCAAGACAAGTGCAGAAAGAAGCAAGAGAAGTCCTGAAAAAAGCAACAGAGGTGCAGAAAGAGGCAAGAGGGGTGCAAAAAGAGGCAAGATAAGTGCAGAAGGAAGCAACAGATATGCAGAAAGAGGCCAGAGAAGTGCAGAAAGAAGCAACAGAGGTGCAGAAAGAGGGACCAGGGGCGTAGACAGAGGCAAGAGAGGTACTGAAAGAGGGAAGAGGGGTGCAGAAAGAGGCAAGAGGGGTGCAGAAAGATGCAAGAGAGGTGCAGAAAGAAGCAAGAGAAGTGTAGAAAGAACCAACAGAGGTGCAGAAAGAGGCAAGAGGGGTACAGAAAGAGGCAGGAGAAGTGCAGATCGAAGCAACAGAGGTACAGAGAGAAGCAAGAGAACAGCATAAGAGTCAGGAGGAGTGCAGAAAGAACCAACAGAGGTGCAGAAAGAGGCAATAGGTGTGCAGAAAGAGGCAAGAGAAGTGCAGAAAGAAGCAACAGAGGTGCAGAACGAGGCAAGAGAACTGTAGAAAGAGGCAAGAGAGGTGCAGGAAGAGGCAACAGAGCTGCAGAAAGAGGGAAGTGGGATACAGAAAGAGGCAAGAGGGGACCAGAAAGAGGCAAGAGGGGAGCAGAAAGAGGGAACAGGGGTGCAGAAAGAAGCAACAGAAATGCAGAAAGAGGGGTGCAGAAAGAAGCAACAGAGATGCAAAAAGAGGCAAGAGAAGTGCAGAAAGAATCAACAGGGGTGCAGAAAATGGCAAGAGGTGTGCAGAAAGAGGCAAGAGAGGTGCAGAAAGAGGGGATCGGGTGCAGAAAGAGGCAAAAGGGGTGCAGAAAGAAGCAACAGAGGTGCAGATCGAGGCAAGAGAACTGCAGAAAGAGGCAAGAGAAGTGCAGAAAGAGGGAAGAGGGGTGCAGAAAGAGGCAAGAGGGGTGCAGGAAAAAGCAAGAGAGGTACAGAAAGAGGCAAGCGAGGTGAAGAAAGAGGCAACGATGGTACAGAAACGGGCAAGAGAATGCAGAAAGAAGCAACAGGGGTGCAGAAAGAGGCAAGAGAGGTGCAGAAAGAGGCAGTAGAAGGGTGCAAAAGGAGGAAAGAGGGGTACAGAAAGCAGCAAGAGAGGTGCTGAAAGAAGCAAGAGAAGTGTCGAAAGAGCCAAGAGGGGTGCAGATAGATGCAAGAGACGTGCTGAAAGAAGAAACAGAGGTGCAGAAAGAGGCAAGAGAAGTGCAAAAAGAGGCAAGAGAGGTTAGAAAGAGGCAAGAGAAGTGCAGAAAGAGGCAAGAGAAGTGCATATACAGGCAAGAGAGGAGTAGAAAGAGGCAAGACAAGTGCAGAAAGAAGCAAGAGAAGTCCTGAAAAAAGCAACAGAGGTGCAGAAAGAGAGACCAGGGGCGTAGACAGAGGCAAGAGAGATACTGAAAGAGGGGTGCAGAAAGAGGCAAGAGGGGTACAGAAAGATGCAAGAGAGGTGCAGAAAGAAGCAAGAGAAGTGTAGAAAGAACCAACAGAGGTGCAGAAAGAGGCAAGAGGGGTGCAGAAAGAGGCAGGAGAAGTGCAGAACGAAGCAACAGAGGTACAGAAAGAAGCAAGAGAACAGCATAAGAGGCAGGAGAGGTGCAGAAAGAGGCAAGCGAAGTACATAACGAGGGAATAGGGGTGCAGAAAGAGGCAACAGGGGTGCAGAAAGATGCAAGAGAGGTGCAGAAAGAAGCAAGAGAAGTGTAGAAAGAACCAACAGAGGTGCAGAAAGAGGCAAGATAAGTGCAGAAGGAAGCAACAGATATGCAGAAAGAGGCCAGAGAAGTGCAGAAAGAAGCAACAGAGGTGCAGAAAGAGGGACCAGGGGCGTAGACAGAGGCAAGAGAGATACTGAAAAGAGGGGTGCAGAAAGAGGCAAGAGGGGTGCAGAAAGATGCAAGAGAGGTGCAGAAAGAAGCAAGAGAAGTGTAGAAAGAACCAACAGAGATGCAGAAAGAGGCAAGAGAACTGCAGAAAGAGGCAAGAGAAGTGCCGAAAGAGGGAAGAGGGGTGCAGAAAGAGGCAAGAGGGGTGCAGGAAAAAGCAAGAGAGGTACAGAAAGAGGCAAGCGAGGTGAAGAAAGAGGCAACGATGGTGCAGAAACGGGCAAGAGAATGCAGAAAGAAGCAACAGGGGTGCAGAAAGAGGCAAGAGAGGTGCAGAAAGAGGGACCAGGGGCGTAGACAGAGGCAAGAGAGATACTGAAAGAGGGGTGCAGAAAGAGGCAAGAGGGGTGCAGAAAGATGCAAGAGAGGTGCAGAAAGAAGCAAGTGAAGTGTAGAAAGAACCAACAGAGGTGCAGAAAGAGGCAAGAGGGGTACAGAAAGAGGCAGGAGAAGTGCAGATCGAAGCAACAGAGGTACAGAAAGAAGCAAGAGAACAGCATAAGAGTCAGGAGGAGTGCAGAAAGAACCAACAGAGGTGCAGAAAGAGGCAATAGGTGTGCAGAAAGAGGCAAGAGAAGTGCAGAAAGAAGCAACAGAGGTGCAGAACGAGGCAAGAGAACTGTTGAAAGAGGCAAGAGAGGTGCAGAAAGAGGCAATAGAGGTGCAGAAAGAGGGACCAGGGGCGTAGACAGAGGCAAGAGAGATACTGAAAGAGGGGTGCAGAAAGAGGCAAGAGGGGTGCAGAAAGATGCAAGAGAGGTGCAGAAAGAAGCAAGTGAAGTGTAGAAAGAACCAACAGAGGTGCAGAAAGAGGCAAGAGGGGTACAGAAAGAGGCAGGAGAAGTGCAGATCAAAGCAACAGAGGTGCAGAACGAGGCAAGAGAACTGTAGAAAGAGGCAAGAGAGGTGCAGGAAGAGGCAACAGAGCTGCAGAAAGAGGGAAGTGGGATACAGAAAGAGGCAAGAGGGGACCAGAAAGAGGCAAGAGGGGATCAGAAAGAGGGAACAGGGGTGCAGAAAGAAGCAACAGAAATGCAGAAAGAGGGGTGCAGAAAGAAGCAACAGAGATGCAAAAAGAGGCAAGAGAAGTGCAGAAAGAATCAACAGGGGTGCAGAAAATGGCAAGAGGTGTGCAGAAAGAGGCAAGAGAGGTGCAGAAAGAGGGGATCGGGTGCAGAAAGAGGCAAGAGGGGTGCAGAAAGAAGCAACAGAGGTGCAGATCGAGGCAAGAGAACTGCAGAAAGAGGCAAGAGAAGTGCCGAAAGAGGGAAGAGGGGTGCAGAAAGAGGCAAGAGGGGTGCAAGAAAAAGCAAGAGAGGTACAGAAAGAGGCAAGCGAGGTGAAGAAAGAGGCAACGATGGTGCAGAAACGGGCAAGAGAATGCAGAAAGAAGCAACAGGGGTGCAGAAAGAGGCAAGAGAGGTGCAGAAAGAGGCAGTAGAAGGGTGCAAAAGGAGGCAAGAGGGGTACAGAAAGCAGCAAGAGAGGTGCTGAAAGAAGCAAGAGAAGTGCCAAAAGAGGCAAGAGGGGTGCAGATAGATGCAAGAGACGTGCTGAAAGAAGAAACAGAGGTGCAGAAAGAGGCAAGAGAAGTGCAAAAAGAGGCAAGAGAGGTTAGAAAGAGGCAAGAGAAGTGCATAAACAGGCAAGAGAGGAGTAGAAAGAGGCAAGACAAGTGCAGAAAGAAGCAAGAGAAGTCCTGAAAAAAGCAACAGAGGTGCAGAAAGAGGGACCAGGGGTGTAGACAGAGGCAAGAGAGATACTGAAAGAGGGGTTGTAGGAGAGTAGGATCTGCCTCTTATGTTGCCCCCACTTTTTTTCTGATGTTAGCACTGGTTTCTGGCTATAGTCTGGCTGGGTCCCTGCCAATCAGGGCCCCAGCCTCTCTGTTCTCTCTAAACGACATGGAGTGCACTCTAGGTGCACTAGTGATTGGATACTGTGGTGCCTTATGAGTCCCTAGTATATGGTACCTTAGGTGCCAAGGGCATAGGTACTTCACAGGCCTACCAGGGGCTGCAGCATGTGTTATGCCACCCCTGGGAGGCAGTCTAAATCTGACACCACAGGCCTGCTACTGCAGCCTGGGTGAGGTGGTGCTAGCACCCCTCACTGAGATATAGGTTTCCTATATCTCTCCTGCACACACATATAAACCTATCAGTCACCCCTAAGGCAGGCCCTATCAATCCTGAGGGCAGGGTGCTTGGCTTCTATGTGAGGGGGTGCCTCTGCATGAGCAGGGCCCCTCTGCAGTTCTCAGAGTCCATTCTCTGGTGCTGTTTGTGGATGCGGTTAAACCATATACTCTTAAGTGCATTATATCCTCGCGGTAAATGCTAACTTTGGAATGGCTGCATCAAAACATGTCGTGTTTGGTGTCAAACATCTTGGAATACTACCCCCCGCCAATCTTGGCGGCGGGGGTAGCATTCCACCCTTCTAGAGGGATAAGACATGTACCTGCTGTGGAAACGCGGTAGAATCCTAAAGAGCCCTGGCATCACAAAATGGATGCCACCAGTCACAGACACTGGGCTGCCCTCCTGCTGATGACCGAAACTCGCAGTGGAGGAAGCCCAACAATAGGCATCCTGTCACAGGGAGGTGTAACCACCTGCCAGACAGGGTTTAGTGTATTGGGGCTGGGTGGGTGCACTCTTAGAGTGCTTTGAAGTCCTGCACTGGGGAGCAGAAGGCTCCTCTGTGCATATGCCAGTTCAAACCAGCTCAGGGGCTACCTGCCCCTGCTCTGGCGCGAAACTGGACAAAGGGAAGTGGGTGTAGCCACCCCTCCCTTGACCCTCCCATAGGTGGGGTCATAGAGCTAGTCCATCCCCTCTTTTTAGTATAAGAGGGGGAACCTTGCCATTGCAAAGCAGATAACCCCTGGACGACGCTCTACAGAAGAATCCTGGCCCTTCGACGTTCCACTACCTTTGGAAGACAGAAGAATCTCCATTGGAGTCAAGGAGTGACTCCCCTGCTTGGCAGGCACCAAAAACGACAACGATGGTCGCAAACTACACCGCTCCCGCCGGAGTCCGAAGTCCCTGCAGCCCAAGAAGTGGATTTCCTGACCTCTCCCAGGCCATTGTGAGTCCCCAGCAAAGCTGAGGCAAGTGGACCCCACGAGTATTGAGGAACCGCGACCCCTGGGTACCGTGCACTATTGTCGAGTGCAACCCCTTCACAACATTCTACGAACTTGTGCTTTGGACCACGTGTGCTCCTGACCTCCAGCAGGACGCTCTCCGAAGATCAGAGGCCTACACTGTCCCGAGTGACCGTGGGCCCCTGTTGAGTGATTCCGCCCGAGGTGTCTTCGCGATCCGTTGCCCGCTGACTTGTGGGTCCCCAGAAGACTTCTTAACCAAACCAAAGGGCTCCCCTGGTTGCTCCAGGCCTGCCCTGACTTACCCTCGCTGGGTGAGTTCCACAGACCTTGCTGGTCTGCGCCATCAACTTTTCTTCATCTCCCCGAGACTTGCGGCTGCCAAGGCTTGTTGGCTCCGATCGAGTTGCCGACACCGCAGTCAGCTGCAGACGTCGAGGCACACACCGAATCCAGCTCCTGGTCGTCGTCGACGCCTCCTGGACCATGTGGCTGAAGAGTCAAGGCACCCGCAACCGACCTGAAGCGACCGACGACGGTGGGCATCCAGCTTCCTTGCCCCGGGTCACTGCCAAGTGACTTTGAACACTGTCCCCTCTGCTTTCAGGTCATCCTTCTTCAGAATCCAGGCTTGGATTCCACCGGACACTTCTTCAGCTCCCGCAAGCAGCAAGTCTTCTTTGTTCGCCATTGAAAACGACGCCGCGACCCGACACCAAAGGACACCTGTGCACCCGGCTTCCCTGGGTGAGGTAACTCCAGCACTACGGTGCTCCTGTGGGTGTGGGCCCTAGAACTACTTACCCTGTAAGTGACTTGCTTGTAGGTTCTCCCGAAGTATCCTAAAACTCTTTATTTCCAACCGCGACTTGCCCCATTGAAGTTAACGGCGATTCGCGCCTGTGTATCCACACTGCACGCGTCCCCCGTGGGTCCTTTACTTACCTGCCTTGGGTGGTTTCGTGAGGCCCCAGCACTTCTGAAGGCCCTAGGCCTTGTCTCCCTGCAAGTCGTTGTTTCTAAGTCTCTTACTTAGTATATGGTCTGGTACGCCCCTAGGGCCCCAGCCATATTTTGTGCTTAACTTATTGTGAAACGTTGATTTGTGCATATGTTTGTCTTCTAATCTCATAAAGAGATTAGTAGAGAGTTATTTAGAAATAAATACATATATATTTGATATATATACCTGTGTGGTGTCTTTTCATTTGGTGATTCAAGAGATTATATGGTAAAACAAGCTGCTTTACATTCCTCCGAGACTTAGCCTGAAGGCTGCTCTCCACAGCTACCACTAGGATAGCTTTCTTTAAAAGGTTGTCTTAAACCTATCTACCATAAGAGTCGATTTGCCCTGGTGCAAGGTGTCCACTTTAATTAGTGAACAGCATATACCAGGCCAACTTCTCACATTGGTGGGCAGCGTGTGGGATTCCAGCTTGCCATTGTTTTACCAGAAAATCTCTATTTGAATTACTAACTGTAGGAGAGTAGGATCTGCCTCTTATGTTGCCCCCACTTTTTTTCTGATGTTAGCACTGGTTTCTGGCTATAGTCTGGCTGGGTCCCTGCCAATCAGGGCCCCAGCCTCTCTGTTCTCTCTAAAAGACATGGAGTGCACTCTAGGTGCACTAGTGATTGGATACTGTGGTGCCTTATGAGCCCCTAGTATATGGTACCTTAGGTGCCAAGGGCATAGGTACTTCACAGGCCTACCAGGGGCTGCAGCATATATTA
>CAWUFW010021528.1:0-118361 GCA_963921515.1 Calotriton arnoldi
AGCTGCAGAAAGAGGCAAGAGAGGTTCAGAAAGAGGCAAGAGACGTGCAGAAAGAGGAAAGAGAGGTGCAGAAAGAGGTAAGAGGTATAGAAAGAGGCAAGAGAGGAGCAGAAAGAGGAAGAAAGGCGCAAAAAGAGGCAAGTGAGGTGCTGAAAGAGGCAAGAGAAGAGCAGAAGGAGGCAAGAGAGGTGCAGAAACAGGAAGAAAGGCGCAGAAAGAAGCAAGAGAAGTGCAGAAAGAGGCAAGAGAAGTGCAGAAAGAGGCAAGAGAGGTGCAGAAAGAGGCCATAGAGGCGCAGAAAGATGAGAGTGAGCTGCAGAAAGAGGGAAGAGAGGTGCAGAAAGAGGCAAGCGAGGTGCAGAACGAGGGAAGAGAGGTGCAGAAAGAAGAGAGTGAGCTGCAGAAAGAGGCAAGAAAGGTACAGAAAGAGGCAAGATAAGTGCAGAAAGAGGCAAGAGAGGTGCAGAAAGAGGCAAGAGAGGTGCAGAAAGAGGCAAGAGAGGTGCAGAAAGAGGCAAGAGATGTGCAGAAAGAGGCAAGAGAGGTGCAGAAAGAAGAGAGTGAGCTGCAGAAAGAGGGAAGAGTGGTGCAGAAAGAGGCAAGAGAGGTGCAGAAAGAAGCAAGAGAGGTGCAGAAAGAAGCGAGTGAGCTGCAGAAAGAGGCAAGAGAGGTTCAGAAAGAGGCAAGAGACATGCAGAAAGAAGCAAGAGAGGTGCAGAAAGAAGCGAGTGAGCTGCAGAAAGAGGCAAGAGATGTGCAGAAAGAGGCAAGAGAGGTGCCAAAAGATGTAAGAGAGGTTCAGAAAGAGGTAAGAGAGGTGCTGATAGAAGGGAGTGAGCTGCTGAAAGAGGGAAGAGAGGTGCAGAAAGTGGCAAGAGAGGTGCAGAAAGAAGAGAGTGAGCTGCAGAAAGAGGCAAGAGAGGTTCAAAAAGAGGCAAGAGACATGCAGAAAGAGGAAAGAGAGGTGCAGAAAGAGGTATAGAAAGAGGCAAGAGAGGAGCAGAAAGAGGAAGAAAGGCGCAAAAAGAGGCAAGTGAGGTGCTGAAAGAGGCAAGAGAAGAGCAGAAGGAATGCAAGAGAGGTGCAGAAACAGGAAGAAAGGTGCAGAAAGAAGCAAGAGAAGTGCAGAAAGAGGCAAGAGAGGTGCAGAAAGAGGCCATAGAGGCGCATAAAGATGAGAGTGAGCTGCAGAAAGAGGAAAGAGAGGTGCAGAAAGAGGCAAGCGAGGTGCAGAACGAGGGAAGAGAGGTGCAGAAAGAAGAGAGTGAGCTGCAGAAAGAGGCAAGAGAGGTGGAGAAAGAGGTAAGAGATGTAGAAAGAGGCAAGAGAGGTGCAGAAAGAGGAAGAAAGGTGCAGAAAGAGGCAAGTGAGGTGCAGAAAGAGGCAAGAGAAGAGCAGAAAGAGGCAAGAGAGGTGCAGAAAGAGGCAAGAGAGGTGCAGAAAGAAGAAGAAAGGTACAGAAAGAGGCAAGATAAGTGCAGAAAGAGGCAAGAGAGGTGCAGAAAGAGGCAAGAGAGGTGCAGAAATAGGCAAGAGATGTGCAGAAAGAGGCAAGAGAGGTGCAGAAAGAAGAGAGTGAGCTGCAGAAAGAGGGAAGAGTGGTGCAGAAAGAGGCAAGAGAGGTGCAGAAAGAAGAGAGTGAGCTGCAGAAAGAGGCAAGAAATGGTCAGAAAGAGGCAAGAGACGTGCAGAAAGAGGCAAGAGGGTTGCAGAAAGAGGTAAGAGGTGTAGAAAGAGGCAAGAGAGGTACAGAAAGAGGAAGATAGGTACAGAAAGAGGCAAGTGAGGTGCAGAAAGACACAAGAGAAGAGCAGAAGGAGGCAAGAGAGGTGCAGAAAGAGGCAGGAGAGGTGCAGAAACAGGAAGAAAGGTGCAGAAAGAAGCAAAAGACGTACAGAAAGAGGCAAGAGAGGTGCAGAAAGAGGCAAGAGAGGTACAGAAAGAGGCAAGAGGTGCAGAAAGAAGAGAGTGAGCTGCAGAAAGAAGCAAGAGAAGTACAGAAAGAGGCAAGAGAGGTGCAGAAAGAGGGAAGAGAAGTGCAGAAAGAGGCAAGAGAGGTGCAGAAAGAGGCAAGAGAGGTACAGAAAAAGGCAAGAGAAGTGCAGAAAGAGGCAAGAGAGGTGCAGAAAGAGGAAAGAGAGGTGCAGAAAGAGGGAAGAGGTACAGAAAGAAGAGAGTGAGCTGCAGACAGAAGCAAGAGAAGTGCAGAAAGAGGCAAGAGAGGTGCAGAAAGAGAGAAGAGGAGTGCAGAAAGAGGCAAGAGGTGCAGAAAGAGGCAAGAGAGGTGCAGAAAAAGGCAAGAGAAATGCAGAAAGAGGCAAGAGAAGTGCAGAAAGAGGTAAGAGGTGTAGAAAGAGGCAAGAGAGGTGCAGAAAGAGGAAGAAATGTTCAGAAAGAGGCAAGAGAGGTGCAGAAAGAGGCAGGAGAGGTGCAGAAAGAAGAGAGTGAGCTGCAGAAAGAGGTAAGAGTTGCAGAAAGAGGCAAGAGAGGTACAGAAAGAGGAGAGGCAAGAGAGGTACAGAAAGAAGAGAGTGAGCTGCAGAAAGAACCAAGATAAGTGCAGAAAGAGGCATGAGAGGTGCAGAAAGAGGCAAGAGAGGTGCAGAAAGAGGCAAGAGAGGTGCAGAAAGAAGAGAGGTGCAGAAAGAGGCAAGAGAGGTGCAGAAAGATGCAAGAGAGGTATAGAAAGAGGCAAGAGTGGTGCAGAAAGAGGCAAGAGATGTGCAGAAAGAGGCAAGAGAGGTGTAAAAAAACAAGAGAGGTGCAAAAGAGGCAAGAGAGGTGCAAAAGAGGCAAGAGAGGTACAGATAGAAGAGAGTGAGCTGCAGAATGAGGGAAGAGAGGTGCACAAGGAGGCAAGAGAGGTGCAGAAAGAAGAGAGTGAGCTGCAGAAAGAGGAAAGAGAGGTGCAGAAAGAGGCAAGAGACGTGCAGAAAGAGACGAGAGGTGCAGAAATAGGAAGAAAGGTGCAGAAAGAAGCAAGAGAAGCGCAGAAAGTAGCAAGAGAGGTGCAGAAAGAAGCAAGAGAGGTGCATAAAGAAGAGAGTGAGGTGCAGAAAGAGGCAAGAGAGGTGCAGAAAGAGGCAAGAGAAGTGCAGAAAGAGGAAGAAAGGTGCAGAAAGAGGCAATAGCAAGAGAAATGCAGAAAAAGGAAGAAAGGCGCAGAAAGAGGCAAGAGAGGTGCAGAAAGAGGCAAGAGAGGTGCAGAAAGAGGCAAGAGAAGTGCAGAAAGAGGCAAGAGAGGTGCAGAAAGAGGCAAGAGAGGTGCAGAAAGAGGGAAGAGGTACAGAAAGAAGAGAGTGAGCTGCAGAAAGAAGCAAGAGAAGTACAGAAAGAGGCAAGAGAGGTGCAGAAAGAGGGAAGAGGGGTGCAGAAAGAGGCAAGAGGTGCAGAAAGAGGCAAGAGAGGTGCAGAAAGAGGCAAGAGAGGTGCAGAAAGAGGCAAGAGAAGTGCAGAAAGAGGTAAGAGGTGTAAAAAGAGGCAAGAGAGGTGCAGAAAGAGGAATAAATGTTCAGTAAGAGGCAAGAGAGGTGCAGAAAGAGGCAGGAGAGGTGCAGAAAGAAGAGAGTGAGCTGCAGAAAGAGGTAAGAGTTGCAGAAAGAGGCAAGAGAGGTACAGAAAGAGGAGAGGCAAGAGAGGTACAGAAAGAAGAGAGTGAGCTGCAGAAAGAACCAAGATAAGTGCAGAAAGAGGCATGAGAGGTGCAGAAAGAGGCAAGAGAGGTGCAGAAAGAGGCAAGAGAGGTGCAGAAAGAAGAGAGGTGCAGAAAGAGGCAAGAGAGGTGCAGAAAGATGCAAGAGAGGTATAGAAAGAGGCAAGAATGGTGCAGAAAGAGGCAAGAGATGTGCAGAAAGAGGCAAGAGAGGTGTAAAAAAACAAGAGAGGTGCAAAAGAGGCAAGAGAGGTGCAAAAGAGGCAAGAGAGGTACAGATAGAAGAGAGTGAGCTGCAGAATGAGGGAAGAGAGGTGCACAAGGAGGCAAGAGAGGTGCAGAAAGAAGAGAGTGAGCTGCAGAAAGAGGAAAGAGAGGTGCAGAAAGAGGCAAGAGATGTGCAGAAAGAGACGAGAGCTGCAGAAATAGGAAGAAAGGTGCAGAAAGAAGCAAGAGAAGCGCAGAAAGTAGCAAGAGAGGTGCAGAAAGAAGCAAGAGAGGTGCATAAAGAAGAGAGTGAGGTGCAGAAAGAGGCAAGAGAGGTGCAGAAAGAGGCAAGAGAAGTGCAGAAAGAGGAAGAAAGGTGCAGAAAGAGGCAATAGCAAGAGAAATGCAGAAAAAGGAAGAAAGGCGCAGAAAGAAGCAAGAGAAGCACAGAAAGAAGCAAGAGAGGTGTAGAAAGAAAAAAGAGTGAGGTGCAGAAAGAAAAGAGTGAGGTGCAGAAAGAGGCAAGAGAGGTGCAGAAAGAGGCAAGAGAGGTGCAGAAAGAGGCAAGAGAGGTGCAGAAAGAGGCAAGAGAAGTGCAGAAAGAGGCAAGAGAGGTGCAGAAAGAGGCAAGAGTGGGTCAGAAAGAGGTAAGAGAGGTGCAGAAAGAGGCAAGAGAGGTACAGAAAGAAGAGAGTGAGCTGCAGAAGGAGGGAAGAGGGATGCAGAAAGAGGCAAGAGAGGTGCAGAAATAAGAGAGTGAGCTGCAGAAAGAGGCAAGAGAGGGGCAGAAAGATGCAAGAGAGGTGCAGAAAGAGGCAAGAGAGGTGCAGAAAGAGGTAAGATAAGTACAGAAAGAGGCAAGAGAGGTGCAGAAATAGGCAAGAGACGTGCAGAAAGAGGAAGAGAGGTGCAGAAAGAGGCAAGAGAGGTATAGAAAGAGGCAAGAGAGGTAGCAGAAAGAGGAAGAAAGGTGCAGAAAGAGGCAAGTCAAGGTGCAGAAAGAGGCAAGAGAAGTGCAGAAAGAGGCAAGAGAGGTGCAGAAAGAGGCAAGAGAGCGAGTGCAGAAAGAGGCAAGAGATGTGCAGAAAGAGGCAAGAGAGGTGCAGAAAGAGGCAAGAGAGGTGCAGAAAGAGGTAAGAGAGGTGCAGAAAGAAGGGAGTGAGCTGCAGAAAGAGGCAAGAGAGGTGCAGAAAGAGGCAAGAGAGGTGCAGAAAGAAGAAGAGAGGTGCAGAAAGAGGCAAGAGAGGTGCAGAAAGAGGCAAGAGAAGTGCAGAAAGAGGCAAGAGAGGTGCAGAAAGAAAGAGGTATAGAAAGAGGCAAGAGAGGAGCAGAAAGAGAAGAGAGGTGCAGAAAGAGGCAAGAGAGGTGCAGAAAGAGGCAAGAGAAGAGCAGAAGGAATGCAAGAGAGGTGCAGAAACAGGAAGAAAGGCGCAGAAAGAAGCAAGAGAAGTGCAGAAAGTAGCAAGAGAGGTGCAGAAAGAAGCAAGAGAGGTGCATAAAGAAGAGAGTGAGGTGCAGAAAGAGGCAAGAGAGGTGCAGAAAGAGGCAAGAGAAGTGCAGAAAGAGGAAGAAAGGTGCAGAAAGAGGCAATAGCAAGAGAAATGCAGAAAAAGGAAGAAAGGCGCAGAAAGAAGCAAGAGAAGCACAGAAAGAAGCAAGAGAGGTGTAGAAAGAAAAAAGAGTGAGGTGCAGAAAGAAAAGAGTGAGGTGCAGAAAGAGGCAGGTGAGGTGCAGAAAGAGGCAAGAGAGGTACAGAAAGAGGCAAGAGAGGTGCAGAAAGAGGCAAGAGAGGTGCAGAAAGAGGCAAGAGAAGTGCAGAAAGAGGCAAGAGAGGTGCAGAAAGAGGCAAGAGTGGGTCAGAAAGAGGTAAGAGAGGTGCAGAAAGAGGCAAGAGAGGTACAGAAAGAAGAGAGTGAGCTGCAGAAAGAGGGAAGAGGGGTGCAGAAAGAGGCAAGAGAGGTGCAGAAATAAGAGAGTTAGCTGCAGAAAGAGGCAAGAAAGAGGCAAGAGGGGTGCAGAAAGAGGCAAGAGAGGTGCAGAAAGAGTCAGGAGAGGTACAGAAAGAGGCAACAGAGGTGCAGAAAGAGGCAAGAGAGGTGCAGAAAGAGGCAAGAGAGATGCATAAAGATGCAAGAGAGGTGCTGATAGAAGAGAGTGAGCTGCATAACGAGGGAAGAGAGGTAAAGAAAGAGGCAAGAGAGGTGCAGAAAAAAGAGAGTGAGCTGCAGAAAGAGGCAAGAAATGGTCAGAAAGAGGCAAGAGACGTGCAGAAAGAGGCAAGAGAGGTGCAGAAAGAGGAAGAAAGGTGCAGAAAGAGGCAAGTGAGGTGCAGAAAGAGGTAAGAGAAGAGCAGAAAGAGGCAAGAGAGGTGCAGAAAGAGGCAAGAGAGGTACAGAAAGAGGAAGAAAGGTGCAGAAAGAGGCAGGAGAGGTGCAGAAACAGGAAAAAAGGTGCAGAAAGAAGCAAGAGAAGTGCAGAAAGAGGCAAGAGAGGTGCAGAAAGAGGCAAGAGGTGCAGAAAGAAGAGGGTGAGCTGCAGAAAGAAGCAAGAGAAGTGCAGAAATAGGCAAGAGAGGTGCAGAAAGAGGGAAGAGAAGTGCAGAAAGAGGCAAGAGAGGTACAGAAAGAGGCAAAAGAGGTGCAGAAAAAGGCAAGAGAAGTGCAGAAAGAGGTAAGAGGTGTAGAAAGAGGCAAGAGAGGTGCAGAAAGAGGAAGAAAGGCGCAGAAAGAGGCAAGTGAGGTGCAGAAAGAGGCAAGAGAAGAGCAGAAAGAGGCAAGAGAGGTGCAGAAAAAGGCAAGAAAGGTGCAGAAAGAAGAAGAAAGGTGCATAAAGAGGAACAAGAGGTACAGAAAGAGGCAAGAGAGGTGTAGAAAGAAGAGAGTGAGCTGCAGAAAGAGGCAAGAGAGGTGCAGAAAGAGGCAAGAGAGGTACAGAAAGAGGCAACAGAGGTGCATAAAGAGGCAAGAGAGGTGCTGATAGAAGAGAGTGAGCTGCAGAAAGAGGGAAGAGAGGTGCAGAAAGAGGCAAGAGAGGTGCTGAAAGAAGAAAGTGAGCTGCAGAAAGAGGCAAGAGCGGTTCAGAAAGAGGCAAGAGACATGCAGAAAGAGGCAAGAGAGGTGCAGAAAGAGGAAAGAGGTTAGAAAGAGGCAAGAGAGGTGCTGAAAGAGGAAGAAAGGCGCAGAAAGAGGCAAGTGAGTTGCAGAAAGAGGCAAGAGAAGAGCAGAAGGAGGCAAGAGAGGTGCAGAAAGAGGCAAGAGAGGTACAGAAAGAGGAAGAAAGGTGCAGAAAGAGGCAAGAGAGGTGCAGAAAGAGGCAAAAGAGGTGCATAAAGAAGAAGAAAGGTGCAGAAAGAGGCAAGAGAGGTGCAGAAAGAGGCAAGAGAGGTGCAGAAAGAAAAGAGTGAGCTGCAGAAAGAGGCAAGAGATGTGCAGAAAGAGGCAAGAGAGGTGCAGAAAGAGGCAAGAGAGGCGCAGAAAGAGGCAAGAGAGGTGCTGATAGAAGAGAGTGAGCTGCAGAAAGAGGGAAGAGGTGCTGAAAGAGGCAAGAGAGGTGCAGAAAGAAGAGACTGAGCTGCAGAAAGATACAAGAGAGGTTCAGAAAGAGGCAGAGACACACAGAAAGAGGCAAAAGAGGTGCATAAAGAGGTAAGAGGTTAGAAAGAGGCAAGAGAGGTGCAGAAAGAGGAAGAAAGGCACAGAAAGAGGCAAGTGAGGTGCAGAAAGAGGCAAGAGAGGTGCAGAAAGAGGGAAGAGAAGTGCAGAAAGAGGCAAGAGAGATACAGAAAGAGGCAAAGAGGTGCAGAAAAAGGCAAGAGAAGTGCAGAAAGAGGCAAGAGGTGCATAAAGAGAGTGAGTCAGAAAGAGGCAAGAGAGGTGCAGAAAGAGGCAAGAGAAGGCAGAAGGAGGCAGAGAGGTGCAGAAAGAGGCAAGAGAGGTGCAGAAAGAGGCAAGAGAAGAGCAGAAAGAGGCAAGAGAGGTGCAGAAAGAGGCAAGAGAGGTGCAGAAAGAAGAAGAAAGGTGCAGAAAGAGGCACAAGAGGTACAGAAAGAGGCAAGAGAGGTGCAGAAAGAAGAGAGTGAGCTGCAGAAAGAGGCAAGAGAGGTGCAGAAAGAGGCAAGAGAGGTACAGAAAGAGGCAAGAGAGGTGCATAAAGAGGCAAGAGAGGTGCTGATAGAAGAGAGTGAGCTGCAGAAAGAGGGAAGAGAGGTGCAGAAAGAGGCAAGAGAGGTGCAGAAAGAAGAGAGTGAGCTGCAGAAAGAGGCAAGAGAGGTTCAGAAAGAGGCAAGAGATGTGCAGAAAGAGGCAAGAGAGGTGCAGAAAGAGGTAAGAGGTTAGAAAGAGGCAAGAGAGGTGCAGAAAGAGGAAGAAAGGCGCAGAAAGAGGCAAGTGAGGTGCAGAAAGAGGCAAGAGAAGAGCAGAAGGAGGCAAGAGAGGTGCAGAAAGAGGCAAGAGAGGTACAGAAAGAGGAAGAAAGGTGCAGAAAGAGGCAAGAGAGGTGCAGAAAGAGGCAAGAGAGGTGCAGAAAGAAGAAGAAAGGTGCAGAAAGAGGCAAGAGAGGTGCAGAAAGAGGCAAGAGAGGTGCAGAAAGAAGAGAGTGAGCTGCAGAAAGAGGCAAGAGATGTGCAGAAAGAGGCAAGAGAGGTGCAGAAAGAGGCAAGAGAGGAGCAGAAAGAGGCAAGAGAGGTGCTGATAGAAGGGAGTGAGCTGCAGAAAGAGGGAAGAGGTGCAGAAAGAGGCAAGAGAGGTGCAGAAAGAAGAGAGTGAGCTGCAGAAAGAGGCAAGAGAGGTGCAGAAAGAGGCAAGAGACACACAGAAAGAGGCAAGAGAGGTGCATAAAGAGGCAAGAGGTGCTAGAAAGAGGCAAGAGAGGTGCAGAAAGAGGGAAGAGAGGTACAGAAAGAGGCAAGTGAGGTGCAGAAAGAGGCAAGAGAGAGCAGCAGAAGGAGGCACAGAGAGGTGCAGAAAGAGGCAAGAGAGGTACAGAAAGAGGCAAGAGAGGTGCAGAAAGAGGCAAGAGAGGTGCAGAAAGAGTCAAGAGAGGTGCGGAAAGAGGAAGAAAGGTGCAGAAAGAGGTAAGAGGTGCAGAAAGAAGAAGAGAGGTGCAGAAAGAAGAGAGTGAGCTGCAGAAAGAGGCAAGAGATGTGCAGAAAGAGGCAAGAGAGGTGCCAGAAAGATGCAAGAGAGGTTCAGAAAGAGGTAAGAGAGGTGCTGATAGAAGGGAGTGAGCTGCTGAAAGAGGCAAGAGAGGTGCAGAAAGTGGCAAGAGAGGTGCAGAAAGAAGAGAGTGAGCTGCAGAAAGAGGCAAGAGAGGTTCAGAAAGAGGCAAGAGACGTGCAGAAAGAGGCAAGAGAGGTGCAGAAAGAGGAAATGAGGTGCAGAAAGAGGCAAGAGAGGTGCAGAAAGAGGAAGAAAGGCACAGAAAGAGGCAAGTGAGGTGCATGAAAGAGGCAAGAGAAGAGCAGAAGGAGGCAAGAGAGGTGCAGAAACAGGAAGAAAGGCGCAGAAAGAAGCAAGTGAGGTACAGAAAGAGGCAAGAGAAGTGCAGAAAGAGGTAAGAGGTGCAGAAAGAGGCAAGAGAGGTGCAGAAAGAGGAGAGTGAGCTGCAGAAAGAGGCAAGAGAGGTGCAGAAAGAGGCAAGAGAGGTGCAGAAAGAGGAAGAGAGGTGCAGAAAGAGGAAGAGAGTGCAGAAAGAGGCAAGAGAGGTGCAGAAAGAGGCAAGAGAGGTGCAGAAAGAGGAAGAGAGGTGCAGAAAGAGGCAAGAGAGGTGCAGAAAGAGGCAAGAGAGGTACAGAAAGAGGCAAGAGAGGTGCAGAAAGAGGCAAGAGAGGTGCAGAAAGAAGGGAAGAGAGGTGCAGAAAGAAGCAAAAGAGGTGAAGAAAGAGGTAAGAGGGTGCAGAAAGAGGCAAGAAAGGTTCAGAAAGAGGCAAGAGAGGTTCAGAAAGAGGAAGAAATGTGCGTGCAGAAAGAGGGAAGAGAGGTGCAGAAAGAGGCAAGAGAGGTGCAGAAAGAGGCAAGAGAGGAGCAGAAAGAGGAAGAAAGGTGCAAAAAGAGGCAAGAGAGGTTCAGAAAGAGGCAAGAGACGTGCAGAAAGAAGCAAGAGAGGTGCAGAAAGAAGAGAGTGAGCTGCAGAAAGAGGCAAGAGATGTGCAGAAAGAGGCAAGAGAGGTGCCAAAAGATGCAAGAGAGGTTCAGAAAGAGGTAAGAGAGGTGCTGATAGAAGGGAGTGAGCTGCTGAAAGAGGGAAGAGAGGTGCAGAAAGTGGCAAGAGAGGTGCAGAAAGAAGAGAGTGAGCTGCAGAAAGAGGCAAGAGAGGTTCAGAAAGAGGCAAGAGACGTGCAGAAAGAGGAAAGAGAGGTGCAGAAAGAGGTATAGAAAGAGGCAAGAGAGGAGCAGAAAGAGGAAGAAAGGCGCAAAAAGAGGCAAGTGAGGTGCTGAAAGAGGCAAGAGAAGAGCAGAAGGAATGCAAGAGAGGTGCAGAAACAGGAAGAAAGGCGCAGAAAGAAGCAAGAGAAGTGCAGAAAGAGGCAAGAGAGGTGCAGAAAGAGGCCATAGAGGCGCATAAAGATGAGAGTGAGCTGCAGAAAGAGGAAAGAGAGGTGCAGAAAGAGGCAAGCGAGGTGCAGAACGAGGGAAGAGAGGTGCAGAAAGAAGAGAGTGAGCTGCAGAAAGAGGCAAGAGAGGTGGAGAAAGAGGTAAGAGATGTAGAAAGAGGCAAGAGAGGTGCAGAAAGAGGAAGAAAGGTGCAGAAAGAGGCAAGTGAGGTGCAGAAAGAGGCAAGAGAAGAGCAGAAAGAGGCAAGAGAGGTGCAGAAAGAGGCAAGAGAGGTGCAGAAAGAAGAAGAAAGGTACAGAAAGAGGCAAGATAAGTGCAGAAAGAGGCAAGAGAGGTGCAGAAAGAGGCAAGAGAGGTGCAGAAATAGGCAAGAGATGTGCAGAAAGAGGCAAGAGAGGTGCAGAAAGAAGAGAGTGAGCTGCAGAAAGAGGGAAGAGTGGTGCAGAAAGAGGCAAGAGAGGTGCAGAAAGAAGAGAGTGAGCTGCAGAAAGAGGCAAGAAATGGTCAGAAAGAGGCAAGAGACGTGCAGAAAGAGGCAAGAGGGTTGCAGAAAGAGGTAAGAGGTGTAGAAAGAGGCAAGAGAGGTACAGAAAGAGGAAGATAGGTACAGAAAGAGGCAAGTGAGGTGCAGAAAGACACAAGAGAAGAGCAGAAGGAGGCAAGAGAGGTGCAGAAAGAGGCAGGAGAGGTGCAGAAACAGGAAGAAAGGTGCAGAAAGAAGCAAGAGAAGTACAGAAAGAGTCAAGAGAGGTGCAGAAAGAGGCAAGAGAGGTGCAGAAAGAGGGAAGAGGTGCAGAAAGAAGAGAGTGAGCTGCAGAAAGAAGCAAGAGAAGTACAGAAAGAGGCAAGAGAGGTGCAGAAAGAGGGAAGAGAAGTGCAGAAAGAGGCAAGAGGTGCAGAAAGAGGCAAGAGAGGTGCAGAAAAAGGCAAGAGAAGTGCAGAAAGAGGCAAGAGAGGTGCAGAAAGAGGCAAGAGAGGTGCAGAAAGAGGGAAGAGGTGCAGAAAGAAGAGAGTGAGCTGCAGAAAGAAGCAAGAGAAGTACAGAAAGAGGCAAGAGAGGTGCAGAAAGAGGGAAGAGAAGTGCAGAAAGAGGCAAGAGGTGCAGAAAGAGGCAAGAGAGGTGCAGAAAAAGGCAAGAGAAGTGCAGAAAGAGGCAAGAGAATTGCAGAAAGAGGTAAGAGGTGTAGAAAGAGGCAAGAGGTGCAGAAAGAGGAAGAAATGTTCAGAAAGAGGCAAGAGAGGTGCAGAAAGAGGCAGGAGAGGTGCAGAAAGAAGAGAGTGAGCTGCAGAAAGAGGTAAGAGTTGCAGAAAGAGGCAAGAGAGGTACAGAAAGAGGAGAGGCAAGAGAGGTACAGAAAGAAGAGAGTGAGCTGCAGAAAGAACCAAGATAAGTGCAGAAAGAGGCATGAGAGGTGCAGAAAGAGGCAAGAGAGGTGCAGAAAGAAGAGAGGTGCAGAAAGAGGCAAGAGAGGTGCAGAAAGAGGCAAGAGAGGTGCAGAAAGATGCAAGAGAGGTATAGAAAGAGGCAAGAATGGTGCAGAAAGAGGCAAGAGATGTGCAGAAAGAGGCAAGAGAGGTGTAAAAAAACAAGAGAGGTGCAAAAGAGGCAAGAGAGGTGCAAAAGAGGCAAGAGAGGTACAGATAGAAGAGAGTGAGCTGCAGAATGAGGGAAGAGAGGTGCACAAGGAGGCAAGAGAGGTGCAGAAAGAAGAGAGTGAGCTGCAGGAAGAGGAAAGAGAGGTGCAGAAAGAGGCAAGAGACGTGCAGAAAGAGACGAGAGCTGCAGAAATAGGAAGAAAGGTGCAGAAAGAAGCAAGAGAAGTGCAGAAAGTAGCAAGAGAGGTGCAGAAAGAAGCAAGAGAGGTGTCGCTTTCCTCTGCTTTCCCAGGTACTTTTTTTCTTTTCGTTCTTTGCCCCGTTGTCGTTGGTTGCTTTGTTGTCATTGCTTGCTCCTTCGTTGTTGCCCTGTCCCCCCATCACTTCCCTCCCATCGCTGAGTGCCAACTTGCTTCACTCATTACTTGTTTTAAGCCATGTTTTTGAAGTAGCACACAAGCGGCCGAGACACCGTGGTCAGAGAGGAAGGGTCAACAAACAAAATGGATCTCCTAATTTCGAACATTGCTCAGTCTTCATGTGGCCAAATTCTTGGAAACTTTGAACAAAAATAAAGTAATAAAAACAGCAGCATCGAGTACAATGAAGAGATTCACAAAGAATTTGTAAATATTTGAGACTGCATAGAAAATAATATAGCTTATGCATGCTCTGACTTCAGAAATGCTCGAATTATAAGTGGCAAGATAATATTGGTGTGTTACCTGTCGAACCTCGATAAATGTTATGCAGATGAAGGGGGCACCTATACAGTAATCACCTAGTGAGTATTTTTGTCTCGTGTCACACTCATATGTAATTGTAATTGCATTTATATAGCGCTTGTTACCCCTCCCCTATTTTAGCTGCCAGCAAAACAAAAGTAAAACAGAAGAGTTGCTAGGTTACAGCCTTATTTAAAAAAAACATTGTTTGTACTGGTGGCTGGCATGGCTCTTTGCACCTTAAACCCGGTGTTACTAAGGAGTTCTGCAAGAATCTTCAGTGCATCGAAGAGATACTCCGGTTCTCCAGCTATCGTCAAGGTCTACCTTTACTACCTTATCATTTGGTTGTACACTGGTCTGTGAAAACCCTATAAAACAAGCATTGGCATAGCCAATAGGTCTGCCCTCCTCCCGTGCATTCCTTCAGCATAATTACTTTCAACCAGAGCCTCTTCCCCAACATCATTGCTTTCACCAGCCCCCATGCACACTCATTGTGCGTTGCACGTTTTAACATTTGTGTCTGTCCAGTGACGGGGCATTGACACTAGCAGTTAACTGGCACTATAGAACAAAGAACTGCTGAAGGCAGTTCAAATTCAAAACCAATTTGAAGCTTCAGGAAATAGTTTAAATTGCTTGTAATGTGAGCCTTTTCGACATGACTCTTCTTCAGTGCGTGTCTCTGCAGTTCCCTCCCAATCCCCCACGCTGATTCCAGTCCTTCTTTTACTTTCTCTATAATTAGCCACTCTCATAGCCAAGACCGATTGGCTATGCCAATGCCTGTATTTCAAGGCCCTATCAGCAGTGCCATGCTTCCGAACAGTGTGGGTCCACACTAAATGCTCCTTTAAATGAGGTCACTCGTTCAGTTCATTCTCCCTCCCGTCTTCTGGTACTTTCCCTCTGCTTCCTGCTCTCAGTGTCTCGATGCAGGCTGGTCCCTGCTGAATGTGCTAAATGAGGCCATTAGAGAAATTCATTCTCTTTATTAGCCTGTTTCAAATCCTTTTTTATTAGCGGCTGAAAACGACCTTTCGGCTGCAGTAAAATGCCATGCCAGTTCAGCCCTTTCATTTGATCTGATTTGGATCAAGTTGTCCCTGAATTAGTGAGTATGGATTTTTTCTTCAAAACACGAACATGTTGAGAAAAGAAAGAAAACTATTAAAAGGGTTATTCCCGCTCTGCTGTTAGGGGCCATCTGCACACCACCACGTGTCTCAGGCATACAGTGCTGCAACAGAGTGTTTATGAGAACATTCTTAAAAGGCTTTCAATTACAGAGGTGATGTGAGCGAGATATACAACATTAGAACTGTTTGTCTCTTATTTGTCAGTTTCCGGCTATTCGTCGAGTTTTCTAGGCTCCCTTGTCTTTCAGACGCTTTCCATTTATCAGGTTTCATGACTTGCCGATTTGCAATTGGCCACCTGTTTTTACTGGCACTCTCACTGACTGACTCTCTCACTCTGTCTCACTGACTGACTGACTGACTGTCTGACTGACTGACTCACTCTCTCAATCTCTCTCTCACTGACTGGCTGACTGACTCTCTCACTGACTTTCTGACTGACTCGCCCACTCTCGCTCTCTGACTGACTGACTCTCTCACTGACTGACTGACTCTCTCACTCACTGACTGACTCTCTCACTGACTGACTCTCACACTCTCTCTCTCACTGACTGACTCTCTCGCTCTCTCACTGACTGACTGACTTTCTCTCTCACTGCCTGACTGACTCTCTCAATCTCTCTCACTGACTGACTCTCTCACTCTCTCACTGACTGACTGACACTGACTCTCAGACTGACTGACTCTCACTGACTCTCAGACTGACTGACTTTCTCTCTCACTGCCTGACTGACTCTCTCAATCTCTCTCACTGACTGACTCACTAACTGACTCTCACTGACTGACTCTCTCACTCTCTCGCTCACTGACTGACTGACTCTCTCACTGACTGACTCACTAACTGACTGACTCACTGACTGACTCTCTCTCTCACTGACTGACTCTCTCTCTCACTGACTGACTCTCTCACTGACTGACTGACTCTCACTGACTCTCTGACTGACTCTCGCTCTCACTGACTGACTGACTCTCTCACTCACTGACTCTCTCACTGACTGACTGTGAGAAGTTGGCCTGGTATATGCTGTTCACTAATTAAAGTGGACACCTTGCACCAGGGCAAATCGACTCTTATGGTAGATAGGTTTAAGACAACCTTTTAAAGAAAGCTATCCTAGTGGTAGCTGTGGAGAGCAGCCTTCAGGCTAAGTCTCGGAGGAATGTAAAGCAGCTTGTTTTACCATATAATCTCTTGAATCACCAAATGAAAAGACACCACACAGGTATATATATCAAATATATATGTATTTATTTCTAAATAACTCTCTACTAATCTCTTTATGAGATTAGAAGACAAACATATGCACAAATCAACGTTTCACAATAAGTTAAGCACAAAATATGGCTGGGGCCCTAGGGGCGTACCAGACCATATACTAAGTAAGAGACTTAGAAACAACGACTTGCAAGGAGACAAGGCCTAGGGCCTTCAGAAGTGCTGGGGCCTCACGAAACCACCCAAGGCAGGTAAGTAAAGGACCCACGGGGGACGCGTGCAGTGTGGATACACAGGCGCGAATCGCCGTTAACTTCAATGGGGCAAGTCGCGGTTGGAAATAAAGAGTTTTAGGATACTTCGGGAGAACCTACAAGCAAGTCACTTACAGGGTAAGTAGTTCTAGGGCCCACACCCACAGGAGCACCGTAGTGCTGGAGTTACCTCACCCAGGGAAGCCGGGTGCACAGGTGTCCTATGGTGTCGGGTCGCGGCGTCGTTTTCAATGGCGAACAAAGAAGACTTGCTGCTTGCGGGAGCTGAAGAAGTGTCCGGTGGAATCCAAGCCTGGATTCTGAAGAAGGATGACCTGAAAGCAGAGGGGACAGTGTTCAAAGTCACTTGGCAGTGACCCGGGGCAAGGAAGATGGATGCCCACCGTCGTCGGTCGCTTCAGGTCGGTTGCAGGTGCCTTGACTCTTCAGCCACGTGGTCCAGGAGGCGTCGACGACGACCAGGAGCTGGATTCGGTGTGTCCCTCGACGTCTGCAGCTGACTGCGGTGTCGGCAACTCGATCGGAGCCAACAAGCCTTGGCAGCCGCAAGTCTCGGGGAGATGAAGAAAAGTCGATGGCGCAGACCAGCAAGGTCTGTGGAACTCACCCAGCGAGGGTAAGTCAGGGCAGGCCTGGAGCAACCAGGGAGCCCTTCGGTTTCTTTAAGAAGTCTTCTGGGGACCCACAAGCCAGCGGGCAAGGGATCGCGAAGACACCTCGGGCGGAATCACTCAACAGGGGCCCACGGTCACTCGGGACGGTGTAGGCCTCTGATCTTCGGAGGGATTCCTGCTGGAGGTCGGGACCACACGTGGTCCAAAGCACAAGTTCGTAGAACGTTGTGAAGGGGTTGCACTCGACAATAGTGCACGGTACCCAGGGGTCGCGGTTCCTCGTTACTCGTGGGGTCCACTTGCCTCAGCTTCGCTGGGGACTCACGATGGCCTGGGAGAGGTCAGGAAATCCACTTCTTGGGCTGCAGGGACTTCGGACTCCGGCGGGAGCGGCGTAGTTTGCGACCGTCGTTGTCGTTTTTGGTGCCTGCCAAGCAGGGGAGTCACTCCTTGACTCCAAGGGAGATTCTTCTGTCTTCCAAAGGTAGTGGAACGTCGAAGGGCCAGGATTCTTCTGTAGAGCGTCGTCCAGGGGTTATCTGCTTTGCAATGGCAAGGTTCCCCTCTTATACTAAAAAGAGGGGATGGACTAGCTCTATGACCCCACCTATGGGAGGGTCAAGGGAGGGGTGGCTACACCCACTTCCCTTTGTCCAGTTTCGCACCAGAGCAGGGGCAGGTAGCCCCTGAGCTGGTTTGAACTGGCATATGCACAGAGGAGCCTTCTGCTCCCCCAGTGCAGGACTTCAAAGCACTCTAAGAGTGCACCCACCCAGCCCCAATACACTAAACCCTGTCTGGGAGGTGGTCACACCTCCCTGTGACAGGATGCCTATTGTTGGGCTTCCTCCACTGTGAGTGTCAGTCATCAGCAGGAGGGCAGCCCAGTGTCTGTGACTGGTGGCATCCATTTTGTGATGCCAGGGCTCTGCAGGATTCTACCGCGTTTCCACAGCAGGTACATGTCTTATCCCTCTAGAAGGGTGGAATGCTACCCCCGCCGCCAGGATTGGCGGGGGGGTAGTATTCCAAGATGTTTGACACCAAACACGACATGTTTTGATGCAGCCATTCCAAAGTTAGCATTCTACCGCGAGGATATAATGCACTTAAGAGTATATGGTTTAACCGCATCCACAAACAGCACCAGAGAATGGACTCTGAGAACTGCAGAGGGGCCCTGCTCATGCAGAGGCACCCCCTCACATAGAAGCCAAGCACCCTGCCCTCAGGATTGATAGGGCCTGCCATAGGGGTGACTGATAGGGTTATATGTGTGTGCAGGAGAGATATAGGAAACCTATATCTCAGTGAGGGGTGCTAGCACCACCTCACCCAGGCTGCAGTAGCAGGCCTGTGGTGTCAGATTTAGTCTGCTTCCCAGGGGTGGCATAATACATGCTGCAGCCCCTGGTAGGCCTGTGAAGTACCTATGCCCTTGGCACCTAAGGTACCATATACTAGGGACTCATAAGGCACCACAGTAACCAATCACTAGTGCACCTAGAGTGCACTCCATGTCATTTAGAGAGAGCAGATAGACTGGGGCCCTGAATAGCAGGATCCCAGTCCAACTAAGTCATAAACCAGCAAAACACCATAAAAAAAGTGGGGGCAACCATATAGTCAGATTCCACCTTCCTACATAACCCCCCCAAACGAAAGGAGATAAGGCTAACCTTGGCCAGTTGAGCCTTTATTGACTAAGTGGCCATATAAGGAAGCACCTGCACTAGCATGGTTGCCCCCTGTCTGATGGTCCACTAAGCAATCCCTCACCCTAAGGGTGTGAGAGGGTCTCCACCATGGGGAATCACTACCTCTGGTGTGCTCTGGTAAAGTACAAGGCTGGTGAGGTGTCTGAGTAGGGAAGTGAGGCCCTAGGAAGGTTGGCCTCAGCTTCCTCAGATCACTGGTCACCATGTATGCCTGTCTTTCCATGACTGAGTTGCATTTTGCTCTAAGGGTCAACCTTTGGCTGCCTACAGCTGGGGGTTGGGTCCCTTTGAATGGACTACTGGAGGGACATGGCAGGTTTGGAACCTTTTGGTCCCAGGTTTGCCCTTGCCTAACAGAGTCCTTCTGGGGGAGGTCCCTACATAAAGGTATGGGGGATCCCTCAGTGGGTTGAGGAATTTTCACCTGGCTACGGCTACTAGACTGGGTGCCCCTTATCTGCTGATGGGGGTTCCTCTGGACAGGGGGCCCTGGGGGTCACTGACCTCTGACCTCCCTGACCTCTGCAGCCCTGGGCTGACTGAGGCAGGGTAGAGAGGGGCAGGTTACCTGCTCCAGACTGGGTACCACCTTGGAAGGGTCCTCTGCCATCAGGGGTGTGGCCAGGCCAGGCCTGACTACCTCTGTGGCAGTTCCTTCACTAGGGGTAGGGTCAGTTCCCTGAGGAGGCTGACCCTTACCTACTGTCTGGGGGAAGAAGACTTTTCTTCAACCCTTGTGCTCTCTTTCGGGGGAGAGTGGGCCATTCTTTCAGGCTCCATCTCTCCAAATTCTTGGGCTGGGGCTGTGGCCATCACAGCCCCACTAACCTTGCAGGGACGCCCAACATCCTAAGATGGGTTTGGTGTTCAACTTCAGCCCAGGCTGAAATTTCCAAATCATTGCCCATCAGGCAATCTACAGGTAGGGTTGGGGACACTGCCACTCTTTTTGGGCCTGTGACCCCCTCCCAGCTGAGATTGACTATGGCCATGGGGTGATCTGTTCTGACACCATCAATGTTGGTCACCTGGTATTTAAACTCAGGTAAAAGCTGGTGAGGGGGACTAGTTTCCCTGCCACCATGGTGACACTAGCCCCTGTGTCCCTAAATGCCACAGCTTTCTGACCATTAATCATTGGCTCCAGTCTGTACCTGCCCAATGCTATGGGACCCATGGTAAAGGTGGCATATCCTACACCACCATCAGAATCTGAGGAGTCTGTTGAGGGGTCCTGTCTAAACTAGGGCCCACCTCTGTTCCTCTTGCAAAAGCACCTAACTTTTTGGGTGCACTACTCCCAACTGGAGGATTACTACTGGTAGTACCAGGAGGGGTGGTAGTAGTTGTTGGAGGAACATTTTCTTTATTGCCATTCCTGGGACAACTGGGATCAGATTTCCAGTGCCCAGGCTTTTTACAGACATGGCAATAGGGTTTCTTTTCAGGAGAGGAAGGAGTTTGGGACCCACCCCCAGAAGAGGAATTTTGGGGCCCTGTAGTGGACTTATCCTTGGATTTATCCCCACCTTTCTCTTGGGACTTGGTAGAATCTTTCTTGTGGTCACCACCCTGATTCTTAGGCCTTACTCTGGTTCTGACCCATTTGTCTGCCTTCTTTCCCAATTCTTGGGGAGAGGTCAGATCAGAGTCCACCAGGTACTGGTGTAAAAGCTGGTTTTGACAATTATTAAGGATCTGTTCTCTCATCATTAGATTATAAAATCCTTTGAAATCAGTAACCCTACTGCCAACCAGCCAACCCTCCAGAGCCTTGGATGCACAATCTACAAAGTCTGTCCAGTCCTGAGTCTGTGCCTTCTGGGTATCTCTGAACTTCAACCTGTACTCTTCAGTGGTTAAGCCAAACCCATCTATCAGTGCACTCTTCAGGACCTCATAATTATCAGCATCCTCCTCTCTAACAGTGAGGAGCTTGTCTCTTCCTTTATCTGAAAAGGAGAGCCACAAGATTGCTGCCCACTGCTTTTGGGGGACCTGCTGTACTCTACAGGCCCTCTCCATAGCAGTTATCCACTTGTGGATATCATCCCCACTCTGGTAGGGAGGAACAACCTTGCTCAGGTTCCTATGGTCAGGGACATATTCTCTGCCTCTAGGGACACTGTTGCTGCCACCAGGGGGTTCTAAACCCTCCCTTCTGGAAGCTCTCTGGATCTCCAGGGCTTCTCTATCCAGTGCCAACTGCTTGGTTCTGAGGGCCACTTTGGCTTCCTCATACTGGAGCAGTTTGCACCTTCTCTCAGAGGAGGTCTCTCTTAAGTTAAAGTATGAGCTCCTCTCTTGGACAAATTCTCTGCCAGAGTGATAAGAGTGCTCAGATTCCCTGGAAGGGGATCTGTGCCTCTCATCCACTCTGCCAGTTCTCTTAGGGAGAACTCCTCTGTCCTGTTCAGGCTCCTTGAAGCCTGGCCCTTCAACCACAGAGTCTTGGTCATTCGGATTGTCCTCATCTGACCCAGATACTATGATTGACCCACCCACTGATTCAGACCCCTTAGCTCCTAGAGCCAATCTAAGGTCATCTGCTGTCAGCAGATCTATCAGGTGTAGTGTTGAGGGACTCTGTCCTAGTCTCAGGTGTCTGTCAACACACATGGCTCTCAAGTCAGAGAAAGCCATGTCCTTATACTGAGGCTGAGTGGATCCACTGGGTCCACCCTTTAAGGACATTCTAGTGTTGTGCAGTGTTGTACTACCTACACTAGTTTGTGGCCTACTGATCCTAGCTTGAGCTGTGGAAAGGGTGTGCTATCCCTTGGAACACAGCTCTAAGTTCAGTAGAACTTATTGATACTAAGCTTGACTTTATATGTACCTTGAGTACCTATAATGGTTTTCAGTTAGTAATTCAAATAGAGATTTTCTGGTAAAACAATGGCAAGCTGGAATCCCACACGCTGCCCACCAATGTGAGAAGTTGGCCTGGTATATGCTGTTCACTAATTAAAGTGGACACCTTGCACCAGGGCAAATCGACTCTTATGGTAGATAGGTTTAAGACAACCTTTTAAAGAAAGCTATCCTAGTGGTAGCTGTGGAGAGCAGCCTTCAGGCTAAGTCTCGGAGGAATGTAAAGCAGCTTGTTTTACCATATAATCTCTTGAATCACCAAATGAAAAGACACCACACAGGTATATATATCAAATATATATGTATTTATTTCTAAATAACTCTCTACTAATCTCTTTATGAGATTAGAAGACAAACATATGCACAAATCAACGTTTCACAATAAGTTAAGCACAAAATATGGCTGGGGCCCTAGGGGCGTACCAGACCATATACTAAGTAAGAGACTTAGAAACAACGACTTGCAAGGAGACAAGGCCTAGGGCCTTCAGAAGTGCTGGGGCCTCACGAAACCACCCAAGGCAGGTAAGTAAAGGACCCACGGGGGACGCGTGCAGTGTGGATACACAGGCGCGAATCGCCGTTAACTTCAATGGGGCAAGTCGCGGTTGGAAATAAAGAGTTTTAGGATACTTCGGGAGAACCTACAAGCAAGTCACTTACAGGGTAAGTAGTTCTAGGGCCCACACCCACAGGAGCACCGTAGTGCTGGAGTTACCTCACCCAGGGAAGCCGGGTGCACAGGTGTCCTATGGTGTCGGGTCGCGGCGTCGTTTTCAATGGCGAACAAAGAAGACTTGCTGCTTGCGGGAGCTGAAGAAGTGTCCGGTGGAATCCAAGCCTGGATTCTGAAGAAGGATGACCTGAAAGCAGAGGGGACAGTGTTCAAAGTCACTTGGCAGTGACCCGGGGCAAGGAAGATGGATGCCCACCGTCGTCGGTCGCTTCAGGTCGGTTGCAGGTGCCTTGACTCTTCAGCCACGTGGTCCAGGAGGCGTCGACGACGACCAGGAGCTGGATTCGGTGTGTTCCTCGACGTCTGCAGCTGACTGCGGTGTCGGCAACTCGATCGGAGCCAACAAGCCTTGGCAGCCGCAAGTCTCGGGGAGATGAAGAAAAGTCGATGGCGCAGACCAGCAAGGTCTGTGGAACTCACCCAGCGAGGGTAAGTCAGGGCAGGCCTGGAGCAACCAGGGGAGCCCTTCGGTTTCTTTAAGAAGTCTTCTGGGGACCCACAAGCCAGCGGGCAAGGGATCGCGAAGACACCTCGGGCGGAATCACTCAACAGGGGCCCACGGTCACTCGGGACGGTGTAGGCCTCTGATCTTCGGAGGGATTCCTGCTGGAGGTCGGGACCACACGTGGTCCAAAGCACAAGTTCGTAGAACGTTGTGAAGGGGTTGCACTCGACAATAGTGCACGGTACCCAGGGGTCGCGGTTCCTCGTTACTCGTGGGGTCCACTTGCCTCAGCTTCGCTGGGGACTCACGATGGCCTGGGAGAGGTCAGGAAATCCACTTCTTGGGCTGCAGGGACTTCGGACTCCGGCGGGAGCGGCGTAGTTTGCGACCGTCGTTGTCGTTTTTGGTGCCTGCCAAGCAGGGGAGTCACTCCTTGACTCCAAGGGAGATTCTTCTGTCTTCCAAAGGTAGTGGAACGTCGAAGGGCCAGGATTCTTCTGTAGAGCGTCGTCCAGGGGTTATCTGCTTTGCAATGGCAAGGTTCCCCCTCTTATACTAAAAAGAGGGGATGGACTAGCTCTATGACCCCACCTATGGGAGGGTCAAGGGAGGGGTGGCTACACCCACTTCCCTTTGTCCAGTTTCGCGCCAGAGCAGGGGCAGGTAGCCCCTGAGCTGGTTTGAACTGGCATATGCACAGAGGAGCCTTCTGCTCCCCCAGTGCAGGACTTCAAAGCACTCTAAGAGTGCACCCACCCAGCCCCAATACACTAAACCCTGTCTGGGAGGTGGTCACACCTCCCTGTGACAGGATGCCTATTGTTGGGCTTCCTCCACTGTGAGTGTCAGTCATCAGCAGGAGGGCAGCCCAGTGTCTGTGACTGGTGGCATCCATTTTGTGATGCCAGGGCTCTGCAGGATTCTACCGCGTTTCCACAGCAGGTACATGTCTTATCCCTCTAGAAGGGTGGAATGCTACCCCCGCCGCCAGGATTGGCGGGGGGTAGTATTCCAAGATGTTTGACACCAAACACGACATGTTTTGATGCAGCCATTCCAAAGTTAGCATTCTACCGCGAGGATATAATGCACTTAAGAGTATATGGTTTAACCGCATCCACAAACAGCACCAGAGAATGGACTCTGAGAACTGCAGAGGGGCCCTGCTCATGCAGAGGCACCCCCTCACATAGAAGCCAAGCACCCTGCCCTCAGGATTGATAGGGCCTGCCATAGGGGTGACTGATAGGGTTATATGTGTGTGCAGGAGAGATATAGGAAACCTATATCTCAGTGAGGGGTGCTAGCACCACCTCACCCAGGCTGCAGTAGCAGGCCTGTGGTGTCAGATTTAGTCTGCTTCCCAGGGGTGGCATAATACATGCTGCAGCCCCTGGTAGGCCTGTGAAGTACCTATGCCCTTGGCACCTAAGGTACCATATACTAGGGACTCATAAGGCACCACAGTAACCAATCACTAGTGCACCTAGAGTGCACTCCATGTCATTTAGAGAGAGCAGATAGGCTGGGGCCCTGAATAGCAGGATCCCAGTCCAACTAAGTCATAAACCAGCAAAACACCATAAAAAAAGTGGGGGCAACCATATAGTCAGATTCCACCTTCCTACACTGACTGACTCACTCACTGACTGACTCTCACTCACTCTCTCACTGACTGACTGACTCTGACTGACTGACTCTCTCACTGACTGACTGACTCACTAACTAACTGACTCTCTCACTAACTGACTGACTGACTCTCTCACTCTCTCTCACTGACTGACTGACTCTCTCACTGACTGACTCTCACTCTCTCTCACTGACTGACTCTCTCACTGTCTGACTCTCTGACTCTCTCTCTCTCACTGACTGACTCTCTGACTCTCTCACTGACTGACTCTCTCTCTCACTGTCTGACTCTCTGACTCCCTCTCTCTCTCTCTCTCTCTCTCTCACTGAATGACTCTCTCTCTCACTCTCTCTCACTGAATGACTCTCTCTCTCACTGACTGACTCTCTCACTCTCTCTCACTGACTGACTGACTGACTCTTACTGACTGACTCTCACTCTCTCTCTCACTGACTGACTCTCTCACTGACTCTCTGACTGACTCACTCACTCTCTCTCACTGACTGACTGACTAACTGACTCTCTCACTGACTGTTATACAGGTACTATTTCCCAACCTTCACCCTCCTGTTATTTATGCCCCCATAACAAAAAAAACCATAAGAAACAACCATTGGGACAGGCAGATAGAAGTTGCCAGCATTGAAAGGACAGAAAAACTCAAGACATTATTTATTGTTAATACTTTTTAATATGGTCGTTCAGTTGTACATAATGCTTTCTTGGTCATATATAAGGTAACAAAAATGCTTCTGACACTTCTTTATTTTAACTTTTCAGCATGCTGCAGACTTCGGTACAGCACAGCGTAAAGACATAGGCAAAGTCGATATCTCTGGCTAAACACTTATAAGGTCCCAAAGGCGAGACCTATTGGCTATGCCAATGCTTGTTTTACAGAAGGAATTGTATTTGTGCATAGTCGCAAACACGCACCGTTTAATATTCCTGCATATTTTTGTGCAGCAGCAATTTGTACTATACATTATTTTATAATTCAGACGTCTACTCCGAATATATATATGGAAATTTACCTCCATTTAGCCGTTGTTACCTTTTAGCGCATAAAGCGCTTTACATTTACATTACTAGCATTTATATTTCTTTCCTACTATAGCTATATTACCCCCTTGTTTCGTACTCACACACCCTGTAAAGTCAACTTTTAGTTAAAATTAAACATCCCAACTTTATCTATTCACCTTTAAACACACTTACAACCAGGGAAGCACACCTTATTTGGTCCCAAAAGTATTTAATTTCGCAACATTCATTAGGCCTCAAATTGCAGCGAACTTACATCTACAAACTAGACCTTAAACATTATTTCCCCCACATTGATTTCCTTTTAAAAAGCACACATATAGTACACATCTCCAGTTATTATTTTCAAATGCCACTTTCACCTGCATAAACTGCAACCACTCTAAAACTATTTCTGAACAACCTATAAAACGGGACCAAGGGATAATATTGGACATTAGCACCTTACAAGCAATTATGTTCCCACCCCTTTTACTGTATCGATTCTCTTCAAATTTAGAAGGACACGCGTTTTACTTGTCCTCAAATCCTTTACCAAGCCCCATCACAATTAAATAATAGCCACAGGTACGATTTTTCACCTAAAGACCCCCTACCGGCCTGACGGCCTCCATGTAAAATAAAGCAAACATTAATTATAACCAATTCACAAAGAAATCAAATTACAGATACAGTGTTTGTTTTTTGCGTTGCCGATATATTTTTTGGACCGATAGGGTGAAGTGTTTGTTTTTTGCTTTGGTGATATTTATATGTTGTAAGTAATGTGGGGACGTGTTTTTTTTTTGGTGTCTTAATTTAAACTTGGTGGCAGTTTGCCTTGCCTGCTTTAGCAGTGATTTTGCATTTGGTTTCGAACTTTAACATTATGTTGTTTCTCTTTATTTAGTTAGTATGTATCCCACAGATGCTGTAAGCCGAAAGATAACAATCTTTACTAAAATATTTCAACATACATTTCTGCTCTTATACTCGTACTTCTACTTCCTGCTCATTCTTTCACTTTCTCTTAAACACACACATGCACGCAACAGTTTCTTTCTTATTTGTCACTTTAAAATGTCTTGTCTTTCTTATAGCTTACTTCTCTTCTGTCACTCTCTCTCTCTCACACATACATGTACACAGCTGTTTTTTCTCACTTCTATCTTTTAAGTCTATCTCTCTTTTTTAGTTCTAATTTTGTTCATTCTTTGTCTCTTTCTTTCTCTCATGCACACAGTTGTATTTTTTTATTTGTTTCTTCTAATTCTATCTCTCTCATCTCTGCTTTAGCTTCCTCTCGTTCTATCACTCTCTTTCTTTCACATTCATTTGCACACAGCTACCTCTTTCTTTCTTTCAAATCTATCTCTCTTCTTTCAATTCTATGTCAGGACTGGAGGCGAGGATTATACCTTCTCTCTTCACTTATATTAACAGCAGCCAACTTTAACAAACAAGACTACATTTCCCGTGAACCCTTGGGAAAAAAATGTAGTAAAGAAAATGTCCAATCAGGTACAGTCCTGAGGCCTCCAATCAGGGCACTTCCAGTCCCAACATAGTCTGCCCTCACTGGCCCTTCATCCTCTTTCTTCGCTGCTGCGCAGCCGAGATAAGTACCTTTCCTACTCTGTGGGAATTCTTATCTTTTGCATTGTATATTGCCTGTTAATTTACTGGTTGAAATAACTTGTGTGTTTTTCAAAGATATTCTAGTAGGCTTGTAATTGCCTTGATTTGTGTTTGGTTCACAATTTGTACTTTGCTTAGTCTAATGTTTTAATTTTACTCAGTCGCGGATTGTTGGTTCTTTCCGAGCCGCGTTCTGCGCTTTGATCTTATGTAATTTGTATAATTGACTTTGGACGCGGAGCCGCTTTCTCGCACGCCTCAGCGCGTCTTTCCTTTTGTGTCTGTGTGTACCGCTTTTAGCCTTCGGAAGGCTTCATTGTTTGCAGCGGGACGCCTTTTCCCTCAGACGCGCTGCCTCTGGGTTTGTTTTTTGTTTTTTTCAGCTGGTCGCAGACAGGTGGATGGGGGGGCAGAGCTGTCCTTATCCTTTTAGACCTATCAGTAGCATTTGACACCGTGAATCATACGGTGTTAGTGCGGCGGCTGAAGGATGTGGGGATTGGGGATACGGCTCTGGCCCTTCTCTCCTCCTTTCTAGCTTCAAGGGAGCAGAATATACACTGGGAAAATCTGCAATCTGACACATTCCATCTTCCATGCGGGGCGCCGCAGGGATCGGCCTTGTCTCCAACCCTATTTAATATCTATGTCGCTCCACTGGCTAGACTCATCAGAGACCATGGCTTTACTTTGGTCTCATATGCGGACGATTCGCAGCTTGTCATATCCGTATCCAAACAGCCAGAGACCACTGCCATTAGCTTTCACACCTGTCTGACCAAAATCATGAGCTGGATGAGTCAAAATGTTCTTAAGATCAACACCGACAAAACGGAAGTTGTGGAGTTTGGGAAGGGCCAATCCCTGTGGAATCAAACCTGGTGGCCAACTGAGGCCGGTGAATGTCCCGGCCCAAAAACAAAGGCCAAGAATCTGGGAGTGATCTTTGACGATCAGCTAAATTTCGCAGCTCAGATTAACCGTCTGACATCCTCCTGTGTCTTCTTATTGAAGATGCTACAGAAGATTTTCCTTTTTATCCCTCAGGAAATGAGGAAAACAGTGGTAGTAGCTCTTATTCTTTCGAAAATAGACTACTGCAATGCACTTTTTATGGGCATTGACAAGGCGCAGAGGAGCAAATTACAATCATTACAAAATGCCTCCGCGCGATTGATATTAAACATTCCAAAAGGCCATCCCACCTCTGCAGGCATAAGGTCATTACATTGGCTTCCGATCCAGCAACGAGTAGAATTTAAGGCCCTCTGTGTGGTTCATAAGGCTTTATACGGAGGTGGGGCAGCTGATTTTCAGAAATTATTCTCATGGTATACTCCCACGAGAAATCTTAGGTCTTCAAACGCGGGTCTCTTACAAATCCCCAAAATTCGCAGAGCGAGATGGGGAGGTAGGAGTCTATCATACGGTGCAGCTAAACTCTGGAATCAGATGCCACTCGCGATGAGACTACAGCCCAACAGGCAGCATTTTAGGAAATTGCTAAAATACTGGCTGTTTGCCCGTAACTAAGTCACTGGACGTAACGTTGCAGTTCCGCTTCACACCTCTCAGCGCCAAGACGCCTCGGCAATCGAGCGCTTTATAAACTTTTATCTTATCTGTCAGCGCATCTGAGGGCGGCCCGTTAAGCTCTTGGTGCCTGAGCTTGAAGCCGCGGGAGCGTTTCCGCTCCTACGCGGCTCTGGTTTCCTGGTGCGCTCGTCCTGACCTCCCGCCGCCAGGGGGCGTGGGAGGCAGCCGGATGCGGCACACGCGTTTCAAATCCCTGAGGGGATTAAGCGGCGAGCCGTAGTCCCGATGAGCACTGGCCTGAGGAGGACGCCTCTGTTGTAACGGTCGCGCTGGGGACAAGATTTTACCGGCCGGCCTGCTTTAATATTAACACTCCGCTGCCCAGGCACATTCCCTTTGTTAAGCAGCAGAGTCTGTATGGTGATATCTTGAATGCCCTTTGGGGGTCTGTATTCTAAGTGCTTCACGCCACTTTGGGCACTTACGCATGCCAGTTTATCAAAGAGATTTTACAACTGTGGTGCACCAGGTATTATTGTGCCCAGGGCCTGGACCCATTAAAAGTAAGTGAGAATCTCGCATAAACACTAGGCTGACAACCAGCCCCATAAGGTAAACCCTTTTAACGACGGGGTATCCCGGTCTGTCACCCAGACCCCCGTATCTACGCTCATCTACCCTCATTACAGTCCATTAAATATGAATAGGGACTATGAGGAAGACTCCCAGACAGGGGACAATACCCTGGCAGACCTCCCTTGGGATGATGAGTTTTATGAAGCAGTGGACGCTTCCATTTACAGGGCGGTGGGCGAAGCCATGTAGCCCCATGAGGACAGACTATCTAGGAAGATAGACCAAGCCGTAGCATGACTGACTAAGCTCCCCATGGTTCCCGCCCCCCAGCCTGGACCCCCGGGGACTCCCTTACCTTCAGATCCCGTTCCCCCCCCTGCCAAGCGCACACATGAGACGGGGGTGGACCTTAGTGCATTTGATAGACTTAAACAAGCCTTTTTGGCTACCCAACCTCTTTTGCCACCCGTAGGGGACGGTTTGCCAGCCCCACACGACGTTCTGCCCACCGACGACGCAGGGGACGATGACGCGGAGCCCGGCCCTTCCAGACCTTGGCTCCCTTCCCGCCCCTCACAGGACATCTCAGACATGTTTGACCCGGACGAGATCATCCACCCCCGCTCATTGGACTGGGCTGCGGCGGATAAGGTTGCCAATTATGTGGCAATGCGCATACGGAAGCCTTTAGAAAAAGAGACCCGTAACTGCCTCCAGGGCAGAATGCCCGCGACCGTCTTTGGAGGGTAAAGTCACCCTCACACCAGAAATTGACACCCGTATGGCCACGTTCCTACAAAAGTTCATGAGAGATCCTCAGAAAGGAATTAACAGGTCCTGGCGAGCGTGCCAGGACAAGCCCTTGGACGTTTTAGAGCCCCTCACAAAGATATTGGACATGGCCGAGGAGGCCAAGACGTCAGGTTCCCTAATATCCCCTGAGTCCCTGTCGGGGTGGGCAATGCCAACTGTGCCTTTTCCACAGAGTGCCGTCGCTCACTTCTCATCAAGGTTGACCCCAAGCTTGGGGACCTCGCTGACTCTGAGGCGGGGGCAGTGGCACAAGGAGGCCTTTTTGGTGAGCCTTTTGTCAAGGAGCTCGGTAAATTCGTCAATACTTTTACCTCACTTGACAAGGCTCAGTCATCCATCAAGAAGGTTTTCCCCCGGGTTTTCCGCAGGGCCGGTCGAGGTAGGGGCCGCTAGACCGGCCGCCCCTCCAATCAACACCCGAGAGGGCAAGGCTCCAGGCAGGGTCAATATCAGGACCGGTCCTGTTTTGGCAACTTCTACCCTGCAAGAGGCAGGCGAGGCTAGGGCAGAGGATACCGAGGAGCCGCAGCCTCAGCCAACACCGGTGAGTGTTCTCCCTTCTTCCCGGTTAAAACTAGGGGGGAGGCTGGGGAATTTTTTCCAGGCCTGGACTTCCATCACGGGGGACGCTTGGGTGTTGCAAACGGTTCAAGGTTTTCACATAGATTTCGTGGGCGATCCCGTCCAACAGTGCAGACCCCGTCCCATGCAGTTTTCCCAGCAAGAAGCCTCCTTAGTAGACGCGGAGGTCTCATCACTCCTAGCCAAAGGGGCTATTGTTCCCTCCACTCAGCATCCCGGGGGATTCGTCAGCAATATATTTTTGGTGGACAAAACAGATGGAGGCAAATGCCCTGTGATCAACCTCAGCGAGTTCAACTAATGGTTAGTCTATCGCCACTTCAAAATGGAAGGAATTCATCTCCTCAGAGATGTCTTGCGTCCTTCAGACTGGATGGTGCATCTGGGCCTAAAAGACGCCTATTTATTGATCCTGGTATTCCCTCCCCACCGGAGGTTCCTCCAGTTCATCTGGCAGCGGCAGACGTACAAGTTTGCATTCCTCCCCTTCGGCCTGCCATCGGCCCCTTGGTGCTTCACCAAGGTCCTCACGCCAGTAGTGGAGTGCTTGAGAGCTCGGGGGTTCGAATGATAGTCTATTTGGACGATCTGCTCCTTATGGATGCGTGTCCTCTTCAGCTTCTTCATCATCTTCAGATGGCAGTAGATCTTCTCCAGAGCCTGGGCTTTGTGGTCAATGAGACGAAGTCAATTTTCACTCCCTCCCAGTCACTTACATTACTTGGCTTTGTAGTAGACTCCACTTCCTCCACTCTCAGTCTACCGTCTAGGAAAGTCTCAAAGATTTGTCACGAACTGAGACGGTCCTTATCCAAGCAGCAGGTGTCGCTCAGGGATGCGGCCAGACGATTTTTGGTTCCGCACCAGATCTAGTGATAGAGTCCGACGGCAGCACAGTAGGCTGGGGAGCCAGGTGCGGCGAATTCTCTACAGGAGGGTTGTGGTCTCCAGAAGAACGGAGATTACATATCAACTGCTTGGAACTCCTGGCAGGCTCCTTCGCCGTCCGCTGTTGGAAGAGGGATTCCATCCAGTCATCTGTCCTCCTAAAGATGGACAACATATCCACAGTCCGCTATATAAACCACTTAGGGGGCACGAGGTCCAAAGTCCTCTCCGACCTGGCTGCCGGCTTTTGGCAGTACTGCCTGGACCATCAGGTGTCGGTCACGGCGGAGTACATCCTTGGACGGGAGAACCAGGTGGCGGACTTCCAATCCCGCAACTTCAGAGATTTCAGCCTCTGGAAGCTGGGCCCAGTTGTTTTTCGGAGGTTAAGCAACCTTTGGAGTCCTTTCTCGATAGACCTATTTGCCTCGAGACTCGACCACCAGCTCCCTCGGTTCTACAGCTGGAGACCGGATCCACTGGCAGTTGCCACGGACGCCTTCCTCCAGGACTGGAGTCAGAAGAAAGGGTACGCTTTTCCTCCCTTCGCAATGATCAGAGGGTGACAGCTCAGATCAGCAGGCAGCGAGCGGAGGTGGTGATAATCACCCCCTTTTGGAGATCTCAAGTCTGGTTTCTGGTTCTTCTGGAACTTTCTTGGGATTCTCCAATCCTACTCTCCCACTTTCCAGATCTCCTCCTGAGCCCCAACCGAGTTCCTCATCCTTTGATTCAGGGGAACTCGTTGTGGCTCATGGCGTTGAAGATTACAGGAGATGGTGGGAGGTCCCTGGTCTTTCGGAAAAGGCTGAAGAGCTCATGTCCAAGGCTTGGGTGGACAGCACGGTTAAACGTTACAGGTCCACTTGGGGCAGATGGTCCCGCTGGTGTGTGCGACGGAGTCTCAATCTCTTGGATGCTGATGTGGTCCACATCCTGAATTTTTTGGCCCACCTGGCCTCTAATGGTCTGGCATACAGATCAATAATAACCTTTCGTTCAGCCATCTCAGCGGGTCACGTGCCGCTTAACAATGTGGCAGTTGGGAAGCACCCCCTCTAATGCAGGCTGCTCCGAGGCATCAGACTGTCTCTGCCTCCGGAACCCCGTTATTCAGCCCTCTGGGATGTCAACCAGGTCCTCAACTTGTTCTTATCTTGGCAACCTAACCGTTTTCTGTCACGGAAGGAGTTGTCGGCCAAGCTGGCCATGTTACTCTGCCTCATCTCAAGCCGCCGTGTTTCTGACGTGCGAGCTTTGGATATCACAGCCAGAATTTTTACTCCGGATGGAGTGACGTTCACTCTGCATAGAAGGACTAAATGTCACACAAGGACAATCTCATATCCGGAATTCCCAGATTCCCCTAAATTGTGTGTAGTCCGCTGTTTGAACGCTTTTGAGGAAATGACGGAGGAGTTTTGTCCCCCTGGGGAACGGCAACTCCTTATTGCTTTACGTAAACCGTTTAAGGCGGTGTCTTCACCCACCATTGCCAGATGGGTTAGGTGGGTCATGCAGGAGGCAGGTATAAGCCTTAAGGACTTTGGGGCTCACTCAGCTCGAGGAGCAATGGCCTCAAAAGCACTTGGCTTGGGTGCCCGTTTGGAGGATATCCTCAACGCGTCAGATTGGTCTTCGGACTCTACCTTTAAAAGGTTCTACTTCAAGCCGGTGCTGGACATGGATCACCTCGTGGTGAGCAAGCTTTGAACTAGCATAATCCTTGCCTCCAGTCCTGACATAGAATGAAAAATGTCCTAGCTATCGTAGCAGAAAGTTTCAATTCTTTTAAGGACTCGGAGGCGAGGATTATCCCGCCCTAGGGTTTTTTCATTGGAGGTACCCACCCCGTATTTGAGTAAGTAATACAGTTTGTTTTGAGAGTAATGATTAGTTGCCATTTCTTTTGTGGAATTTTCTGTCTCACTGCTATTTGTTTGCAGGCTTGACGGGTTTCTATTCGTTAAGTGACAATGTACCTTTGTCCTCGTAGGTTTTGATGCGAATAAACAGGACTCATGAAAGGGATCCAACAGCTGACTTAGCACGACGAAAGAGGATGAAGGGCCAGTGAGGGCAGACTATGTTTGGAATGGAGGTGCCCTGATTGGAGGCCTCAGGACTGTACCTGATTGGACATTCTCTTTACTACATTTTTTCCCAAGGGTTCATGGGAAATGTAGTCTTGTTTGTTAAAGTTGGCTGCTGTTAATAAAAGTTAAGAGAGAAGGCATAATCCTCGCCTCCGAGTCATTAATAGAATTGAAACTTTCTGTTACGATAGCTAGGAAATTTTTCATTATACCTCCCTCTCCTTCTCTTACTCTTTCTCTGTCACACACACATACACACACCTTTTTATTTTTCAATTATCTCTTTTAAATTTGTCTGTCGCATCCTACTTCTAGCTCTTTCTCCTTATCTCACTTTGTCTTTCTTATACACACATGCACCCAACCGTGTCTCTCACTTGTTTTTCTTTTGGGAATGTACCTTTCTCATCTCACTTATAATTCCGTCTCATTTTCGCACTTTCTCTTTCTCAAACACACATATGGACACACCTGTCTCTTTCTCACTTCTTTCTTCACTATCGGTCTCTTTCGTTTCTGTTCTAGCTACCTTTCACTCTCTCTCTCTCTTTCTCTTGCGCACTCTCTCTCTTTCTCTCTCTCTCTCTAATACATATGTACATACAGCACTCTGTCACTTCTCTTTTCAGAACCTATATTTATTTGTACTATTTAGGTTAACTCACTTATTATCGGAAGGTTGAGTAATAAAATATTTTCTATTTCTGCTCACTAAAATAAGAAAATTCTATTTGTATTAAATACCTTAATGTATAAAAATCGCATTAAGGGTATATAATTAGCCAATTAAGCTATTCACTATAAGCCTCCAATGCCACACAATTAATAAAAATGAATCCTTATGAATTTAAATAAACAAAGTCCTTGTCTCATATACCCCTATACATAGCACATCACAATGCTTTGTATCAATACGAACCGACCTTAATTAGAGGCACTGGTTGCATAAAGAGGGCATTTGCAATTTTGAATAAGATTATTTTTTATTTTAACACATTCCTTTAAAGTCACAAACATATCCGTCCATATCCTTTCCGTTTTTTCTCCTCTCATTCTGTCACATTTTGTTGCACATATACAAGCACACAACTGTCTCTTTTTTATTTGTCTATTTGAAATATGTCTCTCTTCTCCTAATATAGCTTCCTCTCATTCTGTCACTCTTTCTCTCTCAAACACACATATACAAAGCTAACTCTTTTCACTTCTCTCTTTAAAATCTCTCTTTCCACCAATGTTAAAAAAATGTCATACATTCAATCACGTTTTCGTTCATTGTTGTATTGCTAATGCTCTGTTTACATGCCTTTCCAGCTTCACCTGTGACCAACAGTTTGTTTCACAACTTTGTTATTGCTTCGCCGCAAGCACACATCTTTTAATATTTCAGCATACTTTTCTGCTCTTATATTCGTACTTCTACTTCCTGCTCCTTCTTTCACTTTCTCTTAAACATACACATACACGCATCTTTTTCTTTCTTGTCTCTTTAAAATATGTCTCTCATCTTTCTTATAGCTTTCTTCTCTTCTGTCACTGTAGGAGAGTAGGATCTGCCTCTTATGTTGCCCCCACTTTTTTTCTGATGTTAGCACTGGTTTCTGGCTATAGTCTGGCTGGGTCCCTGCCAATCAGGGCCCCAGCCTCTCTGTTCTCTCTAAATGACATGGAGTGCACTCTAGGTGCACTAGTGATTGGATACTGTGGTGCCTTATGAGTCCCTAGTATATGGTACCTTAGGTACCAAGGGCATAGGTACTTCACAGGCCTACCAGGGGCTGCAGCATGTATTATGCCACCCCTGGGAAGCAGACTAAATCTGACACCACATGCCTGCTACTGCAGCCTGGGTGAGGTGGTGCTAGCACTCCTCACTGAGATATAGGTTTCCTATATCTCTCCTGCACACACATATAAACCTATCAGTCACCCCTAAGGCAGGCCCTATCAATCCTGAGGGCAGGGTGCTTGGCTTCTATGTGAGGGGGTGCCTCTGCCTGAGCAGGGCCCCTCTGCAGCTCTCAGAGTCTATTCTCTGGTGCTGTTTGTGGATGCGGTTAAACCATATACTCTTAAGTGCATTATATCCTCGCGGTAAAATGCTAACTTTGGAATGGCTGCATCAAAACATGTCGTGTTTGGTGTCAAACATCTTGGAATACTACCCCCCGCCAATCCTGGCGGCGGGGGTAGCATTCCACCCTTCTAGAGGGATAAGACATGTACCTGCTGTGGAAACGCGGTAGAATCCTAAAGAGCCCTGGCATCACAAAATGGATGCCACCAGTCACAGACACTGGGCTGCCCTCCTGCTGATGACCGAAACTCACAGTGGAGGAAGCCCAACAATAGGCATCCTGTCACAGGGAGGTGTAACCACCTCCCAGACAGGGTTTAGTGTATTGGGGCCGGGTGGGTGCACTCTTAGAGTGCTTTGAAGTCCTGCACTGGGGGAGCAGAAGGCTCCTCTGTGCATATGCCAGTTCAAACCGGCTCAGGGGCTACCTGCCCCTGCTCTGGTGCGAAACTGGACAAAGGGAAGTGGGTGTAGCCACCCCCTCCCTTGACCCTCCCATACGTGCGGTCATAGAGCTAGTCCATCCCCTCTTTTAGTATAAGAGGGGGAACCCTTGAACTTGCCAATTAGATAACCCCTGGACGACGCTCTACAGAAGAATCCTGGCCCTTCGACGTTCCACTACCTTTGGAAGACAGAAGAATCTCCCTTGGAGTCAAGGAGTGACTCCCCTGCTTGGCAGGCACCAAAAACGACAACGACGGTTGCAAACTATGCCGCTCCCGCCGGAGGCCGAAGTCCCTGCAGCCCAAGAAGTGGATTTCCTGACTTCTCCAAGGCCATCGTGAGTCCCCAGCGAAGCTGAGGCAAGTGGACCCCACGAGTGACGAGGAACCGTGACCCCTGGGTACCGTGCACTATTGTCGAGTGCAACCCCTTCACAACGTTCTACAAACTTTTGCTTTGGACCACGTGTGGTCCCGACCTCCAGCAGGAATCCCTCCGAAGATCAGAGGCCTACACTGTCCCAAGTGACCGTGGGCCCCTGTTGAGTGATTCCGCCCGAGGTGTCTTTGCGATCCCTTGCCAGCCGGCTCGTGGGTCCCCAGAAGACTTCTTAAAGAAACCAAAGGGCTCCCCTGGTTGCTCCAGGCCTGCCCTGACTTACCCTTGCTGGGTGAGTCCCTCAGACCTTGCTGGTCTGTGCCATCGACTTTTCTTCATCTCCCCGAGACTTGCTGTTGCCAAGACTTGTTGGCTCCAATCGAGTTGCCGACACCGCAGTAAGCCGCAGACTTCGTGGGACACACAGAATCCAGCTCCTGGTCATCGTCGATGCCTCCTGAACCTCGTGGCTGAAGAGTCAAGGCACCCGCAACCGACCTGAATCAACCGACGACGGTGGGCATCCATCTTCCTTGCCCCGAGTCACTGCCAAGTGACTTTGAACACTGTCCCCTCTGCTTTCAGGTCATCCTTCTTCAGAATCCAGGCTTGGATTCCACCAGACACTTCTTCAGCTCCCGCAAGCAGCAAGTCTTCTTTGTTCGCCATTGAAAACGACGCCGCGACCCGACACCAAAGGACACCTATGCACCCGGCTTCCCTGGGTGAGGTAACTCCAGCACTACGGTGCTCCTGTGGGTGTGGGCCCTAGAACTACTTACCCTGTAAGTGACTTACCTGTAGCTTCCTTAGAAGTGTCCTTAAACTCTTACTTTCCCAGTGTGACTCGTGCACTGACTCGTACCTGGTTCGCGTCTGTGTCAGACACACCGCGTCCAACTCCCTTGCAATCCTATCTGAAACCGTATCCTTCGACTCGTACGAGTCCGATCGGTGTGTTCGCCTCGAACACGCAAGGGGCCTTTTCCATTGAAATCTCTATCGCGTCTAAGTGCATAGACTCGTACAGGACTCACATTGGTGCCCAGACACCGCGTCCGTCCCCTGTGGGTCTCCTACAACTACCTGGGGTGGTTCTTAGGGGTCCCTCGATTCTAGATGCCCTAGACCTAGGTCTAGAACCTAAGATTGTGATATTCAATTGTGCTTAACTTATTGAGAAACGTTGATTTGTGCATATGTTTGTCTTCTAATCTCATAAAGAGATTAGTAGAGAGTTATTTAGAAATAAATACATATATATTTGATATATATACCTGTGTGGTGTCTTTTCATTTGGTGATTCAAGAGATTATATGGTAAAACAAGCTGCTTTACATTCCTTCAAGACTTAGCCTGAAGGCTGCTCTCCACAGCTACCACTAGGATAGCTTTCTTTAAAAGGATAGCTTCACCTGTGACCTACACTTTGTTTCACAACTTTGTCATCCTGCTGTTTCTCTGAATTTAGTCAGTCTGTATTCCACAGATGCTGCAGCCCGAAAGATCACAATCTTTACTACAAGGCTGATTTGCGCTTAATTTGAAATGAAATACCAGCATTTGTAAAGCGCACAGCTACCTCCGGAGAGGTGTCCCAGCGCTGGGGGCCCTCGGGAACATTAAGTGAACTATTGCCCAGAGACACACGGTGCTGGGCTAACCTGCCGCTGGCACCGGGGATCGAACCATAAACCCTGTGGTCCGGAGTCAGGCACCCTGGCCGCTGCACCACACCTCTTCCAATTAGCTTGTCTCTGTTTCCTTTGACAAGTCTAGAAAACATGCTAATGTTTCACACTACAGCAGACTTTCAGGCGCAGTTCTTCTTTTCTGTCATAGAAATGTCAATACATTAAAATGTATTTACACTGTAAAACCAGCGTAAAAGCAACTGTAGTTTTAAAAAACAATTAAAAGCTTATTTCAACAAATAAGTGTTCCTTTTATTTTACGCACCTTTTAATATTCCGGCGAACAAAGCAAACACAAGGAGATGATGGACGGAGTGCTGAAACTTTTCAAAACACTCACCCCCAGTCATAGATCTGGGTTGAATCCATCAACATTCTTTAGCTCACTTTGCCACCCCAGTTCAGACACAGCTATATGCAAATCAGTCTTCAGCCTGTGCCTCATGGGAACAGTCCAACCCGAACTGCCAAGCCATGTCTTCCCTGGACCGGAAACAAGCATCCTGGGACCGGTTTCAGGCTAACAGCCCTCATCAGCCAGGCTAGCTTGAATCCAGTGGCAAAGTGAGCAAGGGACCCACGTCTGGGCATACCCTGCCAAATTAGGGCGAACAAAGCAAACACAAGGAGATGATGGACGGAGTGCTGAAACTTTTCAAACACTCACCCCCAGTTACAGATCTGGGTTGAATCCATCATCATTCTTTAGCTCACTTTGCCACACCAGTTCAGACACAGCTATATGCAAATCAGTCTTGACCCTGTGCCTCATGGGAACATTCCAGCCCGAACTGCCAAGCCATGTCTTCCCTGGACTGGAAACAAGCATCCTGGGACCGGTTTCGGGCTAACAGCCCTCATCAGCCAGGATAGCTTGAATCCAGTGGCAAAGTGAGCAAGGGACCCACGTCTGGGCATACCCTGCCAAATTAGGGCGAACAAAGCAAACACAAGGAGATGATGGACGGAGTGCTGAAACTTTTCAAACACTCACCCCCAGTCACAGATCTGGGTTGAATCCATCATCATTCTTTAGCTCACTTTGCCACCCCAGTTCAGACACAGCTATATGCAAATCAGTCTTGACCCTGTGCCTCATGGGAACAGTCCAGCCCGAACTGCCAAGCCATGTCTTCCCTGGACCGGAAACAAGCATCCTGGGACCGGTTTTGGGCTAACAGCCCTCATCAGCCAGGCTAGCTTGAATCCAGTGGCAAAGTGAGCAAGGGACCCACTTCTGGGCATACCCTGCCAAATTAGGGCGAACAAAGCAAACACAAGGAGATGATGGACGGAGTGCTGAAACTTTTCAAACACTCACCCCCAGTCACAGATCTGGGTTGAATCCATCATCATTCTTTAGCTCACTTTGCCACCCCAGTTCAGACACAGCTATATGCAAATCAGTCTTGACCCTGTGCCTCATGGGAACAGTCCAGCCCGAACTGCCAAGCCATGTCTTCCCTGGACCGAAAACAAGCATCCGGGACCGGTTTTGGGCTAACAGCACTCATCAGCCAGGCTAGCTTGAATCCAGTGGCAAAGTGAGCAAGGGACCCACGTCTGGGCATACCCTGCCAAATTAGGGCGAACAAAGCAAACACAAGGAGATGATGGACGGAGTGCTGAAACTTTTCAAACACTCACCCCCAGTCACAGATCTGGGTTGAATCCATCATCATTCTTTAGCTCACTTTGCCAACCCAGTTCAGACACAGCTATGTGCAAATCAGTCTTGACCCTGTGCCTCATGGGAACAGTCCAGCCCGAACTGCCAAACCATGTCTTCCCTGGACCGGAAACAAGCATCCTGGGACCGGTTTCGGGCTAACAGCCCTCATCAGCCAGGCTAGCTTGAATCCAGTGGCAAAGTGAGCAAGGGACCCGCGTCTGGGCATACCCTGCCAAATTAGGGCGAAGAAAGCAAATACAAGGAGATGATGGACGGAGTGCTGAAACTTTGCAAACACTCACCCCCAGTCACAGATCTGGGTTTAATCCATCATCATTCTTTAGCTCACTCCACCACCCAGTTCAGACATGGCCATATGCAAATCAGTCTGACCCTGTGCCTCATGGGAACAGTCCAGCCCGAACTGCCAAGCCATGTCTTCCCTGGACCGGAAACAAGCATCCTGGGACCGGTTTCGGGCTAACAGCCCTCATCAGCCAGGCTAGCTTGAATCCAGTGGCAAAGTGAGCAAGGGACCCACATCTGGGCATACCCTGCCAAATCAGGGCGAACAAAGCAAACACAAGGAGATGATGGACGGAGTGCTGAAACTTTTCAAACACTCACCCCCAGTCACAGATCTGGGTTGAATCCATCATCATTCTTTAGCTCACTTTGCCACCCAAGTTCAGACACAGCTATATGCAAATCAGTCTTGACCCTGTGCCTCATGGGAACAGTCCAGCCCGAACTGCCAAGCCATGTCTTCCCTGGACCGGAAACAAGCATCCTGGGACCAGTTTCGGGCTAACAGCCCTCATCAGCCAGGCTAGCTTGAATCCATTGGCAAAGTGAGCAAGGGACCCACGTCTGGGCATACCCTGCCAAATTAGGGCGAACAAAGCGATACCAAAGGGGATGATGGACGGAGCGTTTGAGCAAATCAAACACTCACCCCCAGTCAACTGATCTGGGTTTAATCCATCATCATTCTTTAGCTCACTCCACCACCTCAGTTCAGACATGGCCATATGCAAATCAGTCTGACCCTGTGCCTCATGGGAACAGTCCAGCCCGAACTGCCAAGCCATGTCTTCCCTGGACCGGAAACAAGCATCCTGGGACCGGTTTCTGGCTAATCAGCTCTCATCAGCCATTTTTTACTTTAACTAAATAAACATAAACAGCAAAATGTTAGTCTGCATACCACAGATGCTGTCTATCTTCCACTAATATACACTATTCCAACATCACTAACATAATTAACTACAAATAATCACATATATTTTCTATTACGTCTATTTTCAAAACTTCAATTAATAAAAACACACACCATTCCCTCTTCTAAACCATTCTCCTACATACACAAAATAACATTCTTTAAACAACTATACCATCCTATCACCTTCTTCCTCTCTTTTACAAACACTATTTCTACTCCTTTTTCTCAATATCAATAACAACTACATAAACATGCATTTGCAATACAATACATCTCGCATTTGCAAGAATTTAATCTATTTGCATTGAAATTACAATGCTTTTTATTTATATGTTTTAAAAAACAGCAAACGGTGCGTAAACATGCAGTTTATACTTATAGTCCTTGGTTATGAGAAGCAAGGCTTGCAGTAAAAGATATGCAGTTACTGCCAGCCTTGCTTCTCGTAAACAAGGACTCTAAGTACAAAGTGCGTGTTTACGCACCACTTGCAGGTTTTCAAAACACATAAATTAAAAACATTGTCATTTACAATGCTAATAGCTCAACCTCTTGCAAATGCGAGACCTATTGCATTGCAAATGCTTGTTCTAAGGTGGAGCCTATCTCCTCTGTTCCAATCATCACTGTACAGGTACTCTCCCTCCAGCTTAATGACCTTATAACTCTTCCAGTGTGTGTGCAAGCAACCTCACCTTCAACCTGTGCATAGTGGCAAGCCATGATATTCAAAATCAGAAGCACAAGCATGTGACACTTTGATTTGCTCATACCAACAAACATTGTCTAATTCCATCAATAAACACCACACAGTAGATGTGCGCTTGATTTACAGCAAGGTTTGTAAATTCAAAAATATCAGCTCAAATGTAATCAAGTGGGCCAGTAGGCTGACGCTCCTGTGGTGCCTGAAAAAGTCTTGGCCATGCACAGATCTCTGCAAAACATGATGTGCTGGCACCATAGTACAACACACATTACTCAGTGGCAAGAAAATGATTAATTGACTACTATGTGAGGGGACACTTGTCAACATCCAGCTTTTGGGCAACTGTATGACTAGACTCCTTACACAAAGCAGGCCTAGACCTTCATTCACACGCACACAGGTTTGGTGTGAATGCAGGTCTTAAAAGTGCATAAACAGTGAAAGAATATACATTTGTAGACACAGGGCACAGGCTAGGAGTGTAGACCATGAAGGGGACATTACTGTCCCAACACAAGTTAAGTTTATTCAAACCTTATGTAGTATCTTATTTACATTAGTGGGTCATGTCATGTGCTATAGGTGCAGGAATACACGTCATGTGAAATGTGTATTGCATGAGTATTGGCAATTATGATATGCTTACAGTCACTGCTTTGTCCACTGTGTGTGAAAACATCTGTTATACGTATTGACAACATGTTATCAAAGACGTCCCGAGTACAAAGTACAAACTTTTACACTTGATATGTCAGTTAGATTGTATGCCATAAGAGACTGGAACTTAGGGCCTTCTTTAGAGGTTATCGGACAGTATACTCCATCACAAATGTGTGAAATATCCAATCTGCCTTAATAAAAGGGGCTTTAAGTGAGGGCAGTTGTAATACGACAGATTGGATACTGTGAGAAGTTGGCCTGGTATATGCTGTTCACTAATTAAAGTGGACACCTTGCACCAGGGCAAATCGACTCTTATGGTAGATAGGTTTAAGACAACCTTTTAAAGAAAGCTATCCTAGTGGTAGCTGTGGAGAGCAGCCTTCAGGCTAAGTCTCGGAGGAATGTAAAGCAGCTTGTTTTACCATATAATCTCTTGAATCACCAAATGAAAAGACACCACACAGGTATATATATCAAATATATATGTATTTATTTCTAAATAACTCTCTACTAATCTCTTTATGAGATTAGAAGACAAACATATGCACAAATCAACGTTTCACAATAAGTTAAGCACAAAATATGGCTGGGGCCCTAGGGGCGTACCAGACCATATACTAAGTAAGAGACTTAGAAACAACGACTTGCAGGGAGACAAGGCCTAGGGGTTCAGAAGTGCTGGGGCCTCACAAAACCACCCAAGGCAGGTAAGTAAAGGACCCACGGGGGACGCGTGCAGTGTGGATACACAGGCGCGAGTCGCCGTTAACTTCAATGGGGCAAGTCGCGGTTGGAAATAAAGAGTTTTAGGATACTTCGGGAGAACCTACAAGCAAGTCACTTACAGGGTAAGTAGTTCTAGGGCCCACACCCACAGGAGCACCATAGTGCTGGAGTTACCTCACCCAGGGAAGCCGGGTGCACAGGTGTCCTTTGGTGTCGGGTCGCGGCGTCGTTTTCAATGGCGAACAAAGAAGACTTGCTGCTTGCGGGAGCTGAAGAAGTGTCCGGTGGAATCCAAGCCTGGATTCTGAAGAAGGATGACCTGAAAGCAGAGGGGACAGTGTTCAAAGTCACTTGGCAGTGACCCGGGGCAAGGAAGATGGATGCCCACCGTCGTCGGTTGATTCAGGTCGGTTGCGGGTGCCTTGACTCTTCAGCCACGTGGTCCAGGAGGCGTCGACGACGACCAGGAGCTGGATTCGGTGTGTCCCTCGACGTCTGCAGCTGACTGCGGTGTCGGCCACTCGATAGGAGCCAACAAGCCTTGGCAGCAGCAAGTCTTGGGGAGATGAAGAAAAGTTGATGGCGCAGACCAGCAAGGTCTGAGGGACTCACCCAGCGAGGGTAAGTCAGGGCAGGCCTGGAGCAACCAGGGGTGCCCTTTGGTTTCTTTCAGAAGTCTTCTGGGGACCCACAAGCCAGCGGGCAAGGGATCGCAAAGACACCTCGGGCGGAATCACTCAACAGGGGCCCACGGTCACTCGGGACGGTGTAGGCCTCTGATCTTCGGAGGGATTCCTGCTGGAGGTCGGGACCACACGTGGTCCAAAGCACAGGTTCGTAGAACGTTGTGAAGGGGTTGCACTCGACAATAGTGCACGGTACCCAGGGGTCGCGGTTCCTCGTTACTCGTGGGGTCCACTTGCCTCAGCTTCGCTGGGGACTCGCGATGGCCTGGGAGAGGTCAGGAAATCCACTTCTTGGGCTGCAGGGACTTCGGACTCCGGCAGGAGCGGCGTAGTTTGCGACCGTCATTGTCGTTTTTGGTGCCTGCCAAGCAGGGGAGTCACTCCTTGACTCCAAGGGAGATTCTTCTGTTATCCAAAGGTAGTGGAACGTCGAAGGGCCAGGATTCTTCTGTAGAGTGTCGTCCAGGGGTTATCTGCTTTGCAATGGCAAGGTTCCCCTCTTATACTAAAAGAGGGGATGGACTAGCTCTATGACCCCACCTATGGGAGGGTCAAGGGAGGGGTGGCTACACCCACTTCCCTTTGTCCAGTTTCGCGCCAGAGCAGGGGCAGGTAGCCCCTGAGCTGGTTTGAACTGGCATATGCACAGAGGAGCCTTCTGCTCCCCCAGTGCAGGACTTCAAAGCACTCTAAGAGTGCACCCACCCAGCCCCAATACACTAAACCCTGTCTGGAAGGTGGTTACACCTCCCTGTGACAGGATGCCTATTGTTGGGCTTCCTCCACTGCGAGTTTCGGTCATCAGCAGGAGGGCAGCCCAGTGTCTGTGACTGGTGGCATCCATTTTGTGATGCCAGGGCTCTTTAGGATTATACCGCGTTTCCACAGCAGGTACATGTCTTATCCCTCTAGAAGGGTGGAATGCTACCCCCGCCGCCAAGATTGGCGGGGGGTAGTATTCCAAGATGTTTGACACCAAACACGACATGTTTTGATGCAGCCATTCCAAAGTTAGCATTTACCGCGAGGATATAATGCACTTAAGAGTATATGGTTTAACCGCATCCACAAACAGCACCAGAGAATAGACTCTGAGAGCTGCAGAGGGGCCCTGCTCAGGCAGAGGCACCCCCTCACATAGAAGCCAAGCACCCTGCCCTCAGGATTGATAGGGCCTGCCTTAGGGGTGACTGATAGGTTTATATGTGTGTGCAGGAGAGATATAGGAAATCTATATCTCAGTGAGGGGTGCTAGCACCTCCTCACCCAGGCTGCAGTAGCAGGCCTGTGGTGTCAGATTTAGACTGCTTCCCAGGGGTGGCATAACACATGCTGCAGCCCCTGGTAGGCCTGTGAAGTACCTAGGCCCTTGGCACCTAAGGTACCATATACTAGGGACTCATAAGGCACCACAGTATCCAATCACTAGTGCACCTAGAGTGCACTCCATGTCGTTTAGAGAGAACAGAGAGGCTGGGGCCCTGATTGGCAGGGACCCAGCCAGACTATAGCCAGAAACCAGTGCTAACATCAGAAAAAAAGTGGGGGCAACATAAGAGGCAGATCCTACTCTCCTACACAACCCCCCAAACGTAGGGACACTAAACTAACCTTGACCAGTTGAGTCTTCGTGTTCAAAGTGGAAATACCTTGAGAGTCCATCTGCATTGGCATGTTGGGTCCCAGGCCTATGTTCCACTGTATAGTCCATCCCCTGTAGGGAAATGGACCACCTCAAAAGTTTTGGGTTTTCACCTTTCATCTGCTTTAGCCATAGGAGGGGCTTGTGGTCAGTCTGAACTACGAAGTGAGTACCAAACAAGTATGGCCTCAGCTTCTTCAGGGCCCATACCACAGCAAAGGCCTCCCTCTCTATAGCTGACCAACGTTTCTCTCTAGGGGTCAGCCTTCTGCTAATAAAAGCTACTGGCTGGTCTTGACCTTCATCATTCAGTTGAGACAGTACAGCTCCCACACCCAGCTCAGAAGCATCTGTTTGGACAATGAACTTTTTGGTGTAGTCTGGACTCTGTAAGATGGGGGCAGTGCACATGGCCTGCTTTAGGTCTTCAAATGCCTTTTGACAGCTAGCTGTCCACTGAACCTTTTTTGGCATTTTCTTAGAGGTAAGATCATTCAAGGGGGTCACTATAGATCCATATCCCTTGACAAACCTCCTATAGTACCCAGTCAGGCCTAAGAAGGCTCTCACCTGTGTCTGGGTGGTTGGAGCAACCCATTCCAGTATGGTTTGGATTTTGCTCTGCAAAGGCTGAACCTGGCCTCCACCTACAAGGTGGCCCAGGTACACAACCTGACTCTGCCCTATCTGGCACTTGGTGGCCTTGATAGTGAGGCCTGCTTTCTGCAGGGCCTCCAAAACATTTCTGAGGTGGACCAGGTGATCCTGCCAGGGGGAACTAAAGACAGCAATATCATCTAGATAAGCTGAGCAATAAGTTTCCATCCCTGCCAGAACTTTATTCACCAACCTCTGAAAAGTGGCAGGTGCATTTTTCAATCCAAAGGGCATCACCACAAAGTGGTAGTGCCCACCAGGGGTTGAAAATGCTGTTTTGGCTTTTGCATCATCAGCTAATCTGATTTGCCAGTAGCCAGCTGTTAGGTCAAATGTGCTTAGATACTTGGCTGAGGCCAAAGTATCAATCAGCTCATCTGCCCTTGGTATGGGATATGCATCAGTCCTAGTGACTGCATTGAGGCCTCTGTAGTCTACACAAAACCTCATTTCTTTCTTACCACCCTGGGTATGAGGTTTGGGTACCAGGACTACTGGGCTAGCCCAAGGGCTATCTGAAGGCTCAATCACGCCTAACTCCAACATTTTCTGGACTTCAGTCCTGATACAGTCCCTGACATGGTCAGGTTGCCTGTAGATTTTATTCTTGACAGGCAGACTGTCCCCAGTGTCCACCTCATGGGTGCACCAGGTAGTCTGACTAGGGGTCAGGCTAAACATATGTCTAAACTGTTGCAGAACTTGTCTGCACTCAGTTTGCTGATGGTCAGTGAGGCTGCTTGCCAAAGCAACACCATCTACTGACCCATCATCAGGGTTCTGAGAGAGCAGGTCAGGGAGAGGGTCACTCTCCTCCTCCTGGTCCTCATCAGTTGCCATGAGCAAGCCCATGTCAGCCCTGTCAACATATGGCTTTAATCTGTTGACATGAAGCACCCTTAGGGGGCTCCTGGGAGTTCCAAGATTCACCAGATAGGTGACTTCTCCCTTCTGTTCAACTATTGTATGGGGGCCACTCCACTTGTCCTGGAGGGCTGCTGGGGCCACAGGCTCCAACACCCACACTTTCTGTCCTGGCTGGTATACAGTCAGCACAGCCTTTGGTCATGCCAAGCTTTTTGTAATTCTTGGCTGGCCTCCAGGTTTTTGGTTGCCTTTTTCATGTACTCTGCCATCCGGGAGCGGAGACCAAGTACATAGTCCATCACATCTTGTTTGGGGGCTTGAGAGGTAACTCCCAGCCCTCTTTACCAAACATAGTGGACCTCTCACAGGATGCCCAAACAGAAGCTCAAATGGGCTGTAGCCAACCCCCTTCTGTGGAACCTCTCTGTAGGCAAACAAAAGGCAAGGAAGAAGAAGGTCCCATTTCCGCCTAAGCTTCTCTGGGAGTCCCTTAATCATTCCTTTCAAGGTCTTGTTGAAGCGTTCAACTAAACCATTGCATTGTGGGTGATAGGGAGTGGTGAACTTATAAGTTACACCACACTCCTTCCACATTGCTTTCAGATATCCTGACATGAAGTTGGTACCTCTGTCAGAAATGACCTCCTTTGGAAAACCCACTCTGGAGAAAACTCCAATGAGGGCTCTTGCCACCACAGGGGCTGTGGTGGTCCTCAGGGAATTGCCTCTGGGTACCTGGTGGCATGATCCACTACCACCAGGATAAATCTGTGCCCAGATGCAGTCTGAGGGTCAAGGGGACCAACAATGTCAATCCCTACCCTTTCAAAGGGTACCCCCACCACAGGTAGTGGTATCAGGGGGCCTTTGTTGTGCCACCTGCCTTACCACTGGCTTGGCAAGTGACACAGGAGCGACAAAACTCCTTTGTGTCCTCTGACATGTGTGGCCAATGAAAATGTGGAACAAGCCTGTCCCAGGTCTTGTTTTGGCCCAAGTGTCCTGCCAAAGGGATATCATGTGCTAAGGTCAAGAGGAACCCCCTAAACTTCTGAGGTATTACCAACCTCCTGGTGGCTCCAGGGGCTGGGTCTCTACCCTCAGAATATAGGAGTCCCTCATCCCAATAAACTTTATGGGACCCACTAGCACTCCCAGCAGCCTCAGCAGCAGCCTGCTGTCTGAGGGGTTCAAGAGAGGAGCAGCACTGTTGCTCCTTACTCAGATCTTCCCTGGAAGGGCCCCCTGCCCCCAAGAACTCAACCTGGTCAGGTTCAAGTCCCTCTGGGGCAGTTCCTTCTTCAGGTTCTGCTTCACCTCCCTCTGGAAGTGAATCCTTGATCTGAGACAGAGGGGAAGGCACTGCCTTAACCCTACTGCTCCTCCTCTTGGGAAGCATCTGGTCCATTTTTCCAGGATCCAGAGCTGGTTCAGTGTCATGCATTCTTGCTTGTGACCTGGTCACAGCAAATACCTCTGCAGGGATGCCCAACATCTCAGCATGAGTCCATAACTCTACTTCAGACCAGGCTGAAGTCTCTAGATCATTGCCCAATAGACATTCTACAGGGAGGTCTGCACTGACTACAACCTTCTTGAGGCCAGTTACCCCTCCCCAGGAGAAATTCACAACTGCCAGACTATGGTTGGTCTGGACATTGCTTGCATTGGTCACCTGGTACATTTCACCCAGGATGATCTGTCCAGGGTCCACTAGGTCCTCTGCCACCATGGTGACACTAGCACCTGTGTCCCTAAATGCCAAAGCCTGTTTGCCATTTATCAAAGGCTGCTGTTTGTACTTGCCCAGATTACTGGGGCTTACTAGGAAGGACATATCAATGTTTCCCTCACAAATCAGCATTGCCTGAGTGGTCACTCTGACTAGGTCAGAATCCACTTCAGAACCCAGGGTCAACCCTACTACACCCTTATTCTGAGTACCACCTCCACCAGTAGCTGAGCTAGGGGGCACAGTTGCCTTAGGGGCAGGAGTGGTGGTGGTTTGGTCTTTGGACTTGGTACAATCAGAAGTCCAGTGCCCTTTCTGTTTACAGAATTTGCACCAGGGCTTCTTTTGGCCTTTTCCCTTGTTGGACTGTGACTCCCCACCAGATGCAGATTTTTGGGGCCCTTGTGAAGACTTCTGGTCTTTTGACTTATCCCCACCTTTCTCAGGGCCTTTAGGATCTTGCTTCTTAGTGTCACCCCCTTGGTTCGGGGTTTTCTGCCTCACCCTGGTTCTGACCCATTTGTCTGCCTTCTTTCCCAATTCTTGGGGAGAGGTCAGATCAGAGTCCACCAGGTACTGATGCAACAACTGGTTCTGGCAATTATTTAGGATCTGTTCTCTCATCATCAGATTATACAATCCCTTGAAATCAGTAACCCTACTGCCAACCAGCCAACCCTCTAGAGCCTTGGTTGCACAATCAACAAAGTCAGTCCAGTCCTGAGTCTGTGCCTTCTGGGTATCTCTGAACTTTAACCTGTACTGCTCAGTGGTTAAGCCAAACCCATCTATCAGTGCACTCTTCAGGACCTCATAATCATCAGCATCCTCCTCTCTAACAGTGAGGAGCTTGTCTCTTCCTTTATCTGAAAAGGAGAGCCACAAGATTGCTGCCCACTGCTTTTGGGGGACCTGCTGTACTCTACAGGCCCTCTCCATAGCAGTTATCCATTTGTGGATATCATCCCCACTCTGGTAGGGAGGAACAACCTTGCTCAGGTTCCTATGGTCAGGGACATATTCTCTGCCTCTAGGGACACTGTTGCTGCCACCAGGGGTTCTAAACCCTCCCTTCTGGAAGCTCTCTGGATCTCCAGGGCTTCTCTATCCAGTGCCAACTGCTTGGTTCTGAGGGCCACTTTGGCTTCCTCATACTGGAGCAGTTTGCACCTTCTCTCAGAGGAGGTCTCTCTTAAGTTAAAGTATGAGCTCCTCTCTTGGACAAATTCTCTGCCAGAGTGATAAGAGTGCTCAGATTCCCTGGAAGGGGATCTGTGCCTCTCATCCACTCTGCCAGTTCTCTTAGGGAGAACTCCTCTGTCCTGTTCAGGCTCCTTGAAGCCTGGCCCTTCAACCACAGAGTCTTGGTCATTCGGATTGTCCTCATCTGACCCAGATACTATGATTGACCCACCCACTGATTCAGACCCCTTAGCTCCTAGAGCCAATCTAAGGTCATCTGCTGTCAGCAGATCTATCAGGTGTAGTGTTGAGGGACTCTGTCCTGTCCTCAGGTGTCTGTCAACACACATGGCTCTCAAGTCAGAGAAAGCCATGTCCTTATACTGAGGCTGAGTGGATCCACTGGGTCCACCCCTTAAGGACATTCTAGTGTTGTGCAGTGTTGTACTACCTACACTAGTTTGTGGCCTACTGATCCTAGCTTGAGCTGTGGAAAGGGTGTGCTATCCCTTGGAACACAGCTCTAAGTTCAGTAGAACTTATTGATACTAAGCTTGACTTTATATGTACCTTGAGTACCTATAATGGTTTTCAGTTAGTAATTCAAATAGAGATTTTCTGGTAAAACAATGGCAAGCTGGAATCCCACACGCTGCCCACCAATGTGAGAAGTTGGCCTGGTATATGCTGTTCACTAATTAAAGTGGACACCTTGCACCAGGGCAAATCGACTCTTATGGTAGATAGGTTTAAGACAACCTTTTAAAGAAAGCTATCCTAGTGGTAGCTGTGGAGAGCAGCCTTCAGGCTAAGTCTCGGAGGAATGTAAAGCAGCTTGTTTTACCATATAATCTCTTGAATCACCAAATGAAAAGACACCACACAGGTATATATATCAAATATATATGTATTTATTTCTAAATAACTCTCTACTAATCTCTTTATGAGATTAGAAGACAAACATATGCACAAATCAACGTTTCACAATAAGTTAAGCACAAAATATGGCTGGGGCCCTAGGGGCGTACCAGACCATATACTAAGTAAGAGACTTAGAAACAACGACTTGCAGGGAGACAAGGCCTAGGGCCTTCAGAAGTGCTGGGGCCTCACGAAACCACCCAAGGCAGGTAAGTAAAGGACCCACGGGGGACGCGTGCAGTGTGGATACACAGGCGCGAATCGCCGTTAACTTCAATGGGGCAAGTCGCGGTTGGAAATAAAGAGTTTTAGGATACTTCGGGAGAACCTACAAGCAAGTCACTTACAGGGTAAGTAGTTCTAGGGCCCACACCCACAGGATCACCGTCGTGCTGGAGTTACCTCACCCAGGGAAGCCGGGTGCACAGGTGTCCTTTGGTGTCGGGTCGCGGCGTCGTTTTCAATGGCGAACAAAGAAGACTTGCTGCTTGCGGGAGCTGAAGAAGTGTCCGGTGGAATCCAAGCCTGGATTCTGAAGAAGGATGACCTGAAAGCAGAGGGGACAGTGTTCAAAGTCACTTGGCAGTGACCCGGGGCAAGGAAGATGGATGCCCACCGTCGTTGGTTGATTCAGGTCGGTTGCGGGTGCCTTGACTCTTCAGCCACGTGGTCCAGGAGGCGTTGACGACAACCAGGAGCTGGATTCGGTGTGTCCCTCGACGTCTGCAGCTGACTGCGGTGTCGGCCACTCGATAGGAGCCAACAAGCCTTGGCAGCAGCAAGTCTCGGGGAGATGAAGAAAAGTCGATGGCGCAGACCAGCAAGGTCTGAGGGACTCACCCAGCGAGGGTAAGTCAGGGCAGGCCTGGAGCAACCTGGGGTGTTCTTTGGTTTCTTTTAGAAGTCTTCTGGGGACCCACAAGCCAGCGGGCAAGGGATCGCAAAGACACCTCGGGCGGAATCACTCAACAGGGGCCCACGGTCACTCGGGACGGTGTAGGCCTCTGATCTTCAGAGGGATTCCTGCTGGAGGTCGGGACCACACGTGGTCCAAAGCACAGGTTCGTAGAACGTTGTGAAAGGGTTGCACTCGACAATAGTGCACGGTACCCAGGGGTCGCGGTTCCTCGTTACTCGTGGGGTCCACTTGCCTCAGCTTCGCTGGGGACTCACGATGGCCTGGGAGAGGTCAGGAAATCCACTTCTTGGGCTGCAGGGACTTCGGAATCCGGCGGGAGCGGCGTAGTTTGTGACCGTTGTTGTCGTTTTTGGTGCCTGCCAAGCAGGGGAGTCACTCCTTGACTCCAAGGGAGATTCTTCTGTCTTCCAAAGGTAGTGGAACGTCGAAGGGCCAGGATTCTTCTGTAGAGTGTCGTCCAGGGGTTATCTGCTTTGCAATGGCAAGGTTCCCCCTCTTATACTAAAAAGAGGGGATGGACTAGCTCTATGACCCCACCTATGGGAGGGTCAAGGGAGGGGGTGGCTACACCCACTTCCCTTTGTCCAGTTTCGCGCCAGAGCAGGGGCAGGTAGCCCCTGAGCTGGTTTGAACTGGCATATGCACAGAGGAGCCTTCTGCTCCCCAGTGCAGGACTTCAAAGCACTCTAAGAGTGCACCCACCCAGCCCCAATACACTAAACCCTGTCTGGAAGGTGGTTACACCTCCCTGTGACAGGATGCCTATTGTTGGGCTTCCTCCACTGCGAGTTTCGGTCATCAGCAGGAGGGCAGCCCAGTGTCTGTGACTGGTGGCATCCATTTTGTGATGCCAGGGCTCTTTAGGATTCTACCGCGTTTCCACAGCAGGTACATGTCTTATCCCTCTAGAAGGGTGGAATGCTACCCCCGCCGCCAAGATTGGCGGGGGGTAGTATTCCAAGATGTTTGACACCAAACACGACATGTTTTGATGCAGCCATTCCAAAGTTAGCATTTACCGCGAGGATATAATGCACTTAAGAGTATATGGTTTAACCGCATCCACAAACAGCACCAGAGAATAGACTCTGAGAGCTGCAGAGGGGCCCTGCTCAGGCAGAGGCACCCCCTCACATAGAAGCCAAGCACCCTGCCCTCAGGATTGATAGGGCCTGCCTTAGGGGTGACTGATAGGTTTATATGTGTGTGCAGGAGAGATATAGGAAACCTATATCTCAGTGAGGGGTGCTAGCACCTCCTCACCCAGGCTGCAGTAGCAGGCCTGTGGTGTCAGATTTAGACTGCTTCCCAGGGGTGGCATAACACATGCTGCAGCCCCTGGTAGGCCTGTGAAGTACCTAGGCCCTTGGCACCTAAGGTACCATATACTAGGGACTCATAAGGCACCACAGTATCCAATCACTAGTGCACCTAGAGTGCACTCCATGTCGTTTAGAGAGAACAGAGAGGCTGGGGCCCTGATTGGCAGGGACCCAGCCAGACTATAGCCAGAAACCAGTGCTAACATCAGAAAAAAAGTGGGGGCAACATAAGAGGCAGATCCTACTCTCCTACAGATACCTTCCACATTTGTGATAGAGTATGCCATCCAACAAACTGTAAATCGGGCTCAGTGTTTTAATGTCCACTACATTAAATTGAATTACTCAACGGTAGCTCGACTTGTAAAATGTAGTGAACATATTTTGTGATGTCACATTATGTACAATTTATTCTGAATATATTAGATGATCTGGATCCCGTGCAGTCTCTTGAATTCTAAGTTCCTCCAGCCTTTTTATTACTATTAGATGGGAGACTGTGTCAAATGGCATGGAGAGATTGGTAATGAAGAGTGCAGTTGAGGTAAGACTCCAAGGCGGGGACTTTCCAAGAGCTGGTAGCGAGTCACACAGAGCATGAGAGTGGATGACTACTGCAAAGGTGCAGACAAGGTTTCTGAAGTTAGAAAGAATTTTGTGAATCTCTATAGAAATAAAGGAGTCATTAAGGAGAATAGATGATTAGAAATTAAGTGGAACCGCTTACAGACTTCCACTATGTGAATGTGTTTATTTGCTTCATTAAGTTGATATCCATCTATTGTGATACAGATACTGTACAGCTGCATTGAGAACATGCTTTGTGTTGTTGTAATTGTGGATGAAAATGGTAACTAAAGTTTTTTTTAAAAAAGAGTAAAGGAGTCATTTTTAAATTATTTTTTTGAGCAGGATGGATTCCAAAACAGGGAAACTACATCTCCTAAAAAACACTGTTACATAATAAACATATAACCATCATTGCAAAACATTGTTATGATCAAATTAATACTGCCTTTCCCGAAAAATCATTAACAGTAGCAGCAGTACCTAGTATAAAAGTGCAAAAAGTGCAATTGCCAAATACAATAGTAGCAATACTTGGTGCAAAAGTGCAAATCACAACTGGATGAAATGCATTTCCTAGTTCATATAGCCATATATAAAGTGAAAAAGTATTCTATAACCCCACTGAAGAGATTACACACAGTAAAAAAATTCAATTTGCCATATTACACAGTTAAGTTGTAAAAATACAGTTTGACGAGAAAAGAGAACCATAAAACATTCTAAAAAGTGCATTAGTACTAGGTAGTGGCCCGCATAGCTTTAATTCTTGGGATTCAAAAATAAGTGCTGCAAAGCTTAGAATCCATTCTCATTGACCAGTGCTATATTCATAAATAAAAATGCATCTTTTATCAAGAATTTATACCAAGCTCCACCTCCTAGAAATCATAGAAAACACTGGTCTCACCTAGATTAACAACTACCCCAGACTAGTGGTACACATCGATACAAACTTAAGCAAAGAAAAAGACGCCCAAATTGCCTTAAATCTCTGAAGAGCCCCTAACCGCTTGGCAAAGGCCTTTTCGAAAACTTGGGTCCTGGTCATTTTGCTAAACCATCAATGGTACGATAGAACCATAGCTGTTTTCCAACACTGCAAGATCAGCACACGAGCCATCCGATGGCTATCGATATATAAGACTGCTGATATTTACGCAAATGGTGTATCTCGTGTGATGCACCAAGCAATACCAGCATTGGTGTCGGGGAAATCTTAGTTTGGGTACTACGACTAATTTCATGAAAGACCTCGCTCCAAAACTGTTGCAGCCTAGGGCAGTCCAAAAAAGTGTGTACCCATCCACCCCTTCCAGTTGCTTTACACCTAATACACTGATCAGGAAGAGATGGAAACATCCTTTGCAGCCTGTGTGGTGTGTAGTAGGCTATCCATCTTGATAAGAGCGCCATTCTTGTATAATTCGCAGATCTTAATGATATGTGCCCTAACTCACCAAGAAACTGCCATTCGTTACTATTGAACCTGCAATTAGTTTCCTGGAAAACCTTTTGCAGCAGTTCAGGTAGTAGTTTCTGATTGGTGCGCTGGCGTAGGGTATGGTACCAGTTCCCCACTCCTGATAACGTAGTTTCATTTATACGATGGACTAACAAACAAGTGGCCTTGTTCATTACCACGTAGCTGTTTTTAAGAAAACTACTAATTTGATTGAAACTAAAAAGGAGTAATGAATTCTGGCTACCGAATTGTTGAATTACAGAGTCCCATGAAATCAGGTTTGCACCATTGTAAAAGTCTCCCAATTTCTCGAAACCCATTGCTTTCCATAGCTGTAGAGTCCCTTTAGATAGTGCCAGCCCCCAAATCTTGCAATCTTGTATTGGGGTACAGGCATGGCAAACCGAGACACTCCAGGATTTAAACAAGCATTGGCATAGCCACTAGGTCTCGCCTTTGGAACATTATAAGTGTTTAGCCATGCAACAGTTGATGTTGCACCAAGGATATTGTGCTGCATATTTAAATACTTATAAGGTCCCAAAGGCGATACCTGTTGGCTATGCCAATGCTTGTTTTTTTATTATGGTTATGGTTAACTTCTACTTGTATACTGGACACGCTGAGACTTGTGTTAGGTTAGAGTTGTGCATGCGGTGGTATTTGAGTGCACTCCAGTGCAAAGAGCGGGAACAAGCTAGGATAGCTCAGTAGGTTAAGCGCCAAAAGCAGTAACAAACAGATCGCAGCTTCAATACCTTGACTGGCTGACTCCGCCTTTCATCTCACAGAGGTCGATATAAACATAATATCTTCAAGTAGGCTAATAATCCATCCATTTAGCAAGCACCCAGAGTCAATTTAATTTGTGGAGTGTACTGTGCACAACGGCAACACTGCTTTGAAAACATTGCTTGTGGTAGTGTTGAAAGTGGCACCCTTGTGAGAACGTATCTACGTACCTTGAATGTGAATTGTGTGGATTAAGTTTGAAAAGACTGAAAGGCTTAAGTTAACACCCTTCATTAGAAAAACACGAGTGGTGATTAGGTTAAAGGTAAACAGTTAGCACTCTAAGGAAGCAGGCTGATATGTGGATTATTGCACCTAATCACCTTGTGAAAGGTGAAAGAGGCCAGCGTGTTGGTGGCTAGAGTGGGCGGGGCTTCTTCGACGACTGGCCAATGAGGGGCGGGCAGGAGTTACCTGGCTTGAATGAACGGGAGCCCCTCTAGCCTAGGGACTTGTCGGAGATCCATCAGGGCACAGTGGTCAGCAGCTGCCCTGGGAAAGAGCGGGCTTATAAGTGTGTGTCAAGAATTTGGGCTTGTGTTTACCATGCCACCTCTGGTGGCAGAGCGGCAGGCAGCCTAGAAACCCTGTTTTTGGAGACACCCAGGGCCTTGCTTGGACCAGGCCGCAGCAGGCGATGGGAGGGCAGCCGTGGAAGGGAAGGCAGGCCGAGAAGGAACGGAAGCCAGGGCTCGCAGTCAGTGTCGGGATGGTAATTCTGCTTCATTCCTAGGCACCTCGTTTTTCTGAAAGTTCCCAAAGTTTATGCTTCTATAGAACCATTTTTGCTACGTAAGACGTGCCCTGGGAGGGCTTATACAATATCTAATAATAAGACAATCCATCAGTCTTTTCAGTTTTCCAAACGTGGACGCTTTGTCCGTAAGTCAAAAACAAACTTTACTTTGTAACTTCCCTGGGAGGGGTGGAGTGGCGCGACCAGAGTGTGGACTTCATAGACAGAAGCACTCAAGGCAGGGCACGAGACGCAGGAAGTGACATAACCCCATTAAAAACAAGCATTGGCATAGCCAATAGGTCTCGCCTTTGGGACCTTATAAGTGTTTAGCCATGCAACACTTGATGTTGTTGCACCAAGGATATTGTGCTGGATAACTAAACACTAATAAGGTCCCAAAGGCGAGACCTATTGGCTATGACAATGCTTGTTTACTTACTTGGTGTTTTTATATGAAAATGGGTCATGGATAGGACCTATTTAAGAATCTAATGGCATAGAGTGGGCCAATATCATTCTCAAGGCATGCGGTCTTCAAATGCCTGCATCAAATAGCATGTTTAAATGGAAGATTACCACCTTTCTGGTTCCAAATTGACTAAAAGTTGAAGCCTGTATTTTCAACTGGGGGTGCACAGCTCAAAAGAGTCCAATTCAGCAGTTATAGATTTATAAATGACTTCTTTTATTCAATTTCAGATACAGGTCATCTTACATAAAAACTCCAGCCAACGCGTTTCATTTCCTTACTAGGAACTTCATCAGGGCAAAAAAACACCTGTATATGCCAAAAAGTCTTAAGGAACATGATCAATTTAGAATGTTTGGAAAGTTGCAATACGAGTAGAGAGGAAGTTCTGTCCGACGCTGCGATATAAGCAGTTTTATCTGCAACCGGTGCGCCACGGTCCCAGTGAATTACACGGGACTTCTACAAATTATTCATCTATTTAGGTGACTTCATTTCGATCTGAGATCTCAATAGGAACTCTTTTTTTTCGTTGGAACTTTCCAAACATTCTACATTGATCGGGTTCTTTAAGACTTTTTAGCATATACAGGTGTTTTTTTGCCCTGATGAAGTTCCTAGTAAGGGAATGAAACGCGTTGGCTGGAGTTTTTATGTCAGATGACCTGTATCTGAAATTGAATAAAGAAGTCATTTATAAATCTATAACTGCTGAATTGGACTCTTTTTTGAGCTGTGCACCCCCATTTGAAAATACAGTATTCTGTTGATCTGGAGCACAGTTACGCCAAGCAACGGCTGGCGTTGGGGTTGTTTGCAATGCGATTCTACACATCGGAACAGGTGTGAGGTGCGGTGCATAAGGTCCGCCGTTGGTTCTTTTTTTGACTGTAAAAGTTGAAGCCGCAGAGTCAAGCCAACCTCTATGGAGAACAATTTCAAAGAGGGACTTTTACCCTTAACAAATTAACCCAGAGTAACATTTAATGCATTTTTAAGGCTCACCTGGCCTATTTTCACACAGAGCTTATAAAAAAGTTTTATGGAGATTTCAAAGACTGCAATATGAATCACTATGAAAAAAACTGATCAATTTTGGGCTAGACGTCATTTGAATAAACTTAGGAACATTCACTGAAAGCATCTTGCAACTCCCATTATGAAGCAGATAAGATTTTTAACAAGACTTTAAAATATGTTTTCTGTATTTGTTTGATCCCGTATATTAATCAATTTTCGAAGCCTGCTCATCATTTTACAAGCGCCTTTAATTTGAACTAATCTCGTTTTAATGTTGGTTAACTCTAGGCTGTATTTTGTCCAGATGAGGTCTCTAGGGGTGCCATTAGGTGATTCACCATGAGGTGCGCTTTGACGAAGGTGTGACTACAAGCCCCTCTACCCCTGCACATCATGAGGCATATCTCTGCCTAAACAAAAATACAGCGTGTCAGCGTTTAACCGTATGTATGAAGTATTAGGTGTTTACAAATTAGGTGGGCACCTCACCGTTTCCTATTCATAGGATTGCTTAGGAGTGGTACGCATGGGGCTGGTCCTCGTGTGGTCATGAAGAAGAGCTTTTCAGGGGATAGCTCGGAACATGTCGACCCAATACTAGGGACACCATACTCATTAAAGTTAGGTCTTTCCCTATTATTAACCCCTGATTTTAAACATACCAACTAGGAGCAGGAATAAAATATTAGCTCACTAGCTAGGTATTTTTAACCTTTTTGTTTCCCACTCCACATCACTGCACCACACATTTTTTCAAAACTTAGTGCTCTACGTAGTTTCGCAAGTCGCAGCACGCCTCATTCCGCAGGGGATTGAGAGGACCCCAATGATGAAGCATGCCACCTAGGGGCAACCCTGGTGGGTGAGGGGACTCTAGAAAAGAAGTTCTCTTTCTGGAAAGAGGGTTTTTTCCACACATGTTTAGTGAAATCCCTGTTCATCCTATGGTTAGGTTTCTTATTCCGGTATTCCGGATGTTGTGGAACTGTATTCCGTAAGGAGGGTGAACCTAACCATAACCTCTACCTCCCCCCATTTTTGATTGTATTTTCTCCATAACTGCTGACTGAACTGTTGGACAGACTTTCTTCTATTAATCATGAGAGAGAACGATGCAAGAATGGATAATGCGAACAAAAGTGCAGGACTCCAAAGAGTCCCCCTTTAACCATCCACCAGGATATAAGAAAGACCTTTATTAAGTACTCCCCATCCCCCCCACCTCCACAAAAATAAATAAAAATAACAGGCCAATGTACATGTTGGGCTCATGAAAATAAAAGCAGCAATGGAATATACATTACAATTTAAATTCATTTTTAAATGGAATATATTAATTAGCACTCTAATTTAACATTCATGACTTTAGTCTACTCATTGTATACAGCAAGAAATATACTGTTTTAGAAACGGTTATGAAAAAGAATAAGCTATTCAAGACAGACTGGTACTAGAAAGTTCAAGGACTGCGTCTTGGTCCAGGGTTTGCAGATCAAGCAATATTTAAAGTTCATCAAATCTTGTTTCATGTTTCTTTATTTCACTTAGCTTTAATTAAAACATCGACAAATTAAATTTAATGGCATTACATTGTCTATAAAACTAAGGCAGCAAATTAAAAAGTAAATGTATAATGTGTCAGTTCTACATTTCTACAGTTCTACATTTCCTTCTAGATAACTCGTGTCTTCAAAAGCACTGTAATTGTTAACTCCATTGAACCGTCTTATTTATAATATTGCTAAATCTTGCCCCGTGCACCCCTAATCTATTTCTGAACGCTTCGTATTCTAAGTAACTCATGCTCAGGGAATGCTTCACGGAATACCTAACAAATGCAATGCCCCATTTACAAGATGCATAATGTAATGTAGGGGCCTTATCTAGCAACTATGCGATTCTCCAGTCAAAGAAATGTTATTATGCAGGCAGCCGTAATTGATAACCGGAGCTTGGATGTTTATGTATCAATAATTGTACAAACTTCATACTACATTTTGTGCAAACTGTACATTTTAGGCAGAAATGTCAATACTTAACTGAAAATAAAACCTTAACAAATCATCATGGGTCAAAATGTGCAATCTATGTTCTACGTCAAGCAACTGCTTTTGATATATAATAATGCAGCACGTTTTCCTAACTTGCACAGAAACATAAACTCATGTTAACTCATGAGCCGTACATCAGATAGTGGCAGGACATTTCTCCTGTTCAGCATACGATAATATAAAATAGGTTCACCCCTGAATTGCAAGGGTTTCTTTTATTTATCAGAAGTTTTTAGCCGAAGAATAATGTTTAAAATAAGAACCTAGGGTTCAAATCAGTCGTATCTTCATTAAAATTAGACATCCTGTGAAAAGTACAAAAGTTCGATTACAAAAGAAATAGTGTGGGAGGGAGAAGTATAGAGCAGGGAGAAAAAAAAGGAGCAGAGAAGTGAGAGTAAGAGGGGGAAAGCAAAAAACAATGTAGTTGTAGCGTGAGAGAAATGGAAGCAGCCACCGGGCAGCCCCCTTTAGGGTACGTTTTGCCTGTATCATTCCAGAAATAAGCCATAATAATAATAACAAATAAGTCTTTTGATAAATTCTGTCAAACAAAGCAGCTTAGCAGCACCTAAACTCCCTGTTTATTCCCAATATAATGAAGGTTTTCTTTGGCTTTATTTCCTCAGACCAAGATTTTGCCCCATCCCATATGTAAAACTGCATCTTACAACATCACACATTCTTAAGTCAACTGCATATGTGAAACATTTCAACACTAGTGCATAAGGATTTAAACAACCTACTCTCATATGAATGTCTATGTATGTAGGCTGCGGGTCCCCAGTTCAGCACAAGTATCTGTAAAGTGGCTAGCTAAATGGGATTTCAGGCCGGTCAAAGGTTTACTGCTTACCAAACTGTTTAATTTTGGCTACTTTTCTTGTAGCTGTACTATAGTAACTGTTACAGTAGTCTAATTTAAGAGTTATTAACATACTGCAAAAACAGCTTTCAGCAAGAAACAGCATGGTAAGCTAAGGAACCTCTTTCAACCTAAAGCGGTGGAGTGTAACCTATATCTCCCATTTACTCGGTTGTACTGCATAGCTCCAAGCATTAAACAAAACATGTTTGGCTATCGGCAAAGCTGCTAAGAAAAATGTGATTCCAAGGTACTAATTGCTGCTTTACGTTTATAGAACACACTCACCTAAGAGATTGTCTGTTCCACTGATAGGAGGAGTGTGTGAAGATGCAACATACGTGGATTACTGGAGCTTCCTCGATGGACGCTGGACATAGGTGGAAGACTGGCATTTACCTCTGTTGGCGACACTGAATGTGGTGGGTAATTCTAAAAATAATCAGAAAAAGACAGAATGGACTTTAGAATTACTGGGTTAACACATTTTAAAAAGAAAAACACTTTTGTGGCAAATCTTACCAAGCGCTCATGCGTGTGTAGACTGCCATAATTGCTGGACTGGGGCATGTGGGAAGAGGAGCTGCCAAGCATTCTGCCGTACCCTGGTTGGCTCATCCCATTAGATGAGCTCCAGAGGTCGGAAGAGTTGTGGGTGCCATCTAGCAGAAACAGAACAAGACAAGAAAAACATGGTGAAAATATTCAATGCTGAACTGTAAAGGACTAATGCTCACACCTGAGGTGCAATCACCATGAACTACTTATACTAATAAAGGAAAGTTTATTTAGAATAACAGTCCATATACAGCCACAAAAAATAATGACAAAATTAAAAAGAAAAATTAAGTTCTAATACATTAAAATCTTTCTACACAAATGCATCAAAGAACATAATAAACAGTAAAGACCCAGTACACGAATGTGAAGATTTATTCAAAAGCACTTGCCATCTTTGTAATAGAGTAAAAAAGTTATGGGCGAATTGCTTGAATGTCAGCCACTGACAATTACTCTGGGACGCAAACCAGTCTGTCGTGTTTTTCTGCCCACCATACCACCTCACACAGGAATCAGCTATATGTACATCAGTCTTCGCCCTGCTCTCATAGGAACAGTCCAAACTGAACTGCCAGGCCAGGTCCCCTCGGTACAGGAAAATAAGCAAGCCCATACCATTTAAGGCATAATGGGGAAGCTTGAGTCAAATGGCATAGTGAGGATGTGAGCCATGACTGGGCATAGCAGTCCGACCTACACGGAGGAAAACAAAAAATGATGGATTGGGTGAATTTATCTTAGCCACTGGTAATGACTCTGTACCACAGTCCAGTCCATCAATTTTTGCCCAACAAGCCATCTCAGAGAGGACCAGCCCTATAGAAATCAGCCATGGTCATGCTCCAATAAGAAATTTCTGACTGAAATACTAGTCTCTCTGGTGTTTGATGCAATAAGAGGCCGTACGCACACTACAGGTATGTTCAGGCGTGGGTCCAGAGCTTATTGTGCCATTTAAGCTATACCCCACCGACCAAGCCCAAGCACGTCGAACCAGTCTGGGGTTGCTTGTATTCACATCTGAGGGGATCTGGTCTGGCAGTTCAGACTGAACTGTTTCTGTTAGAGCAGGTCCAAGGCCGATTTGCAGATCTCAGTATAGGATGGCATAGTGGGTGGAAACAATGGTTTGGAATGCTGCCTTAAGGGACCACCAGTTTCTGAGATTAATTCAAGCATTACTACTATCACTCTGTTGCAGTCGATGCCCCAAGTGCGATGGGTATACCCAGATGTGGGCCTCGTGCTCACTGTGCCACAGGACTCAAGCTAAACATCGCTGATGAGGCCTAAGTAGGACAAACCCTGATTTGCATGTGGCAGGATTCTGTCTAGTGTAAAAGTGGGCAAAAAAGGATGGTTTTGAAAGCAGCCCTTAGCAACCACCAGTGACTGATATTTATTCAAGCATTTTTTCCAACACTTTGTTGTTTAAGATTCTAAAATAAGCAGCACAGCAAGGCAAAATAGTAGAAAATTAACCAATTAATTCTATGATCTCTTCTTACAACAGCATTTTTTCATGATGGAATACCTGCATTCATGTAACTTAGGTATTAACCTAAATCAGGATAAAATAAGTCATCTCCATAATACAGGGCTAGAGGTTCATGTTTTCTATCTGCATTTACACAATCAAGGGGTGTTTATGCTTGATAGAATCCTTATCCCTGTTGAAGGAAAGTAAATTAGCTTCATTATCCATGTTTTTACTTGGTCGAAAGATAGTTTGGTTCTCTTTTTTGATAATCAGAGCCTGCTTTAACATTTTGAATACTTTTAGTTTAATTAAACAGTTTCTTATCTAATAACTACATTATAAATGAATTCCATATCAAACTTCTTTAAAAAAAAACTTAGCTTGTCTAAAGCCTTGGGATAGCCGACTTTCACCCTGACACAAGTCCATGAAACACAGAGCTGCTATTAACCCTTACATCCGAGTTGGTAATGGAAAAACATTTTTACGCTCATTTCACACAGGATCTGGAGTGAGTTGAACTACAATTCCAGCAGTAAAACTTCAACACTTATAAGGCATCTCAAAAGCGTTTCTAATTAGTTTCCTGTCATGTGGTTCAGAAGGTACAATAACTTCCAGTAAAAGTCATGCCCCTTCCCCCAATAGGTTATGATCTGAAAAACATTTCTGTGCATATGCTCTCAGCACTAGAACAACATAATAATGTCAGTGATTATCATTTGAAATATGTAGCAACATTGCAATCAAATGTAAATAAGGAATGGTCTTCGTTCGAAACAAATAATGAAACATATCAATAAACCAAAGAAAAAACGTAATTTATCACTAGTCGTGCCAACGTGTTTTAGGGTTTTAAACAAGACTATGAAGCTGTAAAAAAGATCTTTGCAGTGCTTCATGATGAATGAGTTCAGCTCTAGAGGGCACGTTACAGGCTGCGAAGCTAAGAGGTCGAAGTTTTAAATGGTCCATTTGAGTGAAGAGGGCAAATGACTGTCTCCCTGAAACCTCATTTCTCATATGTTCCAAAACTTGAAAATATTCAGAAAAGGGAAACTTTCATTCTTAAAAACAAAATAGATTAAACAATGGAATGTACATTTAATGGCAGACGAATAAATGTATTCTTTAATGGAGTGTGAGTGACCTGGATCAATTATTTATGTTTACAGTGAAAGGAAAATTCACAATTAACAATCTTCCTCAGAACAATCTTTATTAGAACTGTAATTCATGCTTTGGTCTGTATTGAGAGTTCTTTAATCAAAATAAATGTCAAATTATATGCACCCTGATTGTGTTTAGTTAAAATATTGCACAGTACGGAAATACATTCTGCCTAGTTTCGTAACAGCGAGGCTAAGTGTAGCAGGGTGGAGCGCCCTCGCTGATTTACATTAAATTACAATTGTGAAATTAAAGTCACCTGACAGTGGACTCAACTTTTTGTATTAAGGGCTGTTTCTCCCAATCAACCCATATAGCGTTTGTTTAACAATCTGGGATGAAAGAATTACCTAGTAGGAGAGGACACAGAGCCAGCTTGAGATACATCTTTGCAAAGGCAATTAGGTCCCAGCAAAATGATCTGTATTTTGACAGCTGCATTCCCTTCCACCCATCCCCTTCTATAAATCGCAGCCCACAGCTTAACAGTCCATGTGGTCATAACATTGATGATTAGACAGCGCTGGGCTTTCATCATGGACCAAACAACAACTAAGACAAAAGGTTGAAATCAGGGACAATATAATTATTGTAGGAGTGAATCACCATGGGATGGTCAACAGTACTGAACTGCACCTAAGGATATAACAGATGGAGACAACAATCATCTAAAGTTCTACAGACACCATTGCAACAAACTCAACAAAGTTAGGTGGATGTATGCGGAGGAAGAAACATCACTGGGTGGTAGAGAGTGTTGACCAAGGTAAGAATTTAAAAATTAATTACTCCTAAAATAACAATTAGCTGTGATAGAAAAACAGTAGCAAATGTCTAAAGGGGATCCTGCTAGGGAGTCCAAGAGTTCCACACTTTCCTCATCTTTGTTTTTGTTTTAAACTATGGCCCCAAAAAAAAAAAAAAATCCAAATATTGTGTGAAAAGATCTGTCTTTAGAAGAGAAACAGTTGATTGAGATTTTCAACTTCATATAAATCGGTTTAATTTTGGAAAATGCTCAGTTTCTTGGTGCCCAAAAGCTTGCTATCTCCACAACGGATCACTAATAACGGGTCAAGTTCTTTTTTAATTGCGGTCTTTATCTTAGTGTTTTGTTTCTATGCAATGTTTAATCTAAACAAAATAATTCAATTCTGAATAAGATATGTGGTGTATGTTTACAGGACTGGGTGGGTGACAACTCACTCTTTTTCCCCATAAACCCAGACCGCACCCACACACTTCTATAACAACAATCAAACTACAGGAAATCTGTGAGAGAGCCACCTCCACACGCGATATGGTAATAGATGTAAATTGTCATAATTCTATTTTTAGGAGCCACAGTACACATTACACTGCAACAGTTAACATTCCCACGGTAAAATCTGCTTGTCGCTAGAATTCTATAATTAAATTACTTGCCAATTTAGATACACTATAAATCAAAACTAAGTTAATTGAATATGAAGTAATTGGATCCGTCTATTACATTCCTATGCAGCCTACATAACTTGTGCCGTTCAGAACTGCTTGCACGGTATGAAAATCTAGAATAAAATGTCCATATAATATTACCCACAGCAATCTGATCAGATGCGCACAGGTCAGTTCCAGAACAATTTTAATTACTTGGGTGTTTCATTTCCAAGTACTGGCATATAAAATAAGAAAAAGTCAATTCTTTCTACCTGGCCTACCAGGTAATCAAGCCCCTCTACTTCCAGCTTCCAACTGCCACAGCAGAAAACCTGCTTCAAAGACACCCACGTTCTCCATAACTATTTGACACACAATGAGAAACCTGATAGATTACTTTGTTCTAACTATGGCAGTAATGGGAAATAGTTTGGCGACTTCGCTGATATAGCCATCGTTTATATAACTATGCCAGCACTGCTTGATGGTGTGCATACATTGGTACTCACCTTGCATAAAGAACTTACTTGCAAACATACAGCTGGGAGGTTTGGGGGAAGAGTAACTTGGAGATTCTCTGTTGAAATCATCTGAATTTGGAGACGGTGCATACACCTAAAAAGAAAGGAGAACCATTAAATCACACGTTGTCGACACCTTATATCAATTAGTCAGCGTTTAAGAGAATTACGCAAAAATTAGGTAGACAGGTGAGCTAAGGGTCCATGAACAAAATGCTCATATTTGGTATAAGTACAACACTGCGTTTTCACTTCCAGCGCCAGTGCAAGGATTTGGGGGCTTTAGGACATTTTTTTGTTGCTTTGCCCGGAAAAGGTACACATTTGACACTTATATAGGCAACGTAGCCATCTGGATGGTGCGGCCTACTGCGCCTTTAAGTAGCTTTACTCACACAAGGAAATATTACCCATTGCTGGTTTTTGTTTAATGGCGTACGCCGAATTCATATTTTGCATAATTGCATGCCACTGAAAAAACGATCCTATTTTAGCAGCAAGAGTAAAACAGGCAATGAGCAAGACAACCACGTGCACAAGTTTAACTCAACTGATAAACGTACTATTTCTGACATTGTTTATGGTAATACATTTGATTATGCGAAAGGTAAAATGAACAGAAGCAGACCGGGAATCCTGTTTACAACAACTTATCTTGCATAGGCACCTAGTGCGAGGACATTTCAATCAGTGGTGCATACAGTTATATACAGAATTTGGGACCACAGTGCTCACTCTGAATCGAGGCCGGTGATGTAAATAAAGAAGTAGGTCACAACAGTGGCTGAGCGCGGCCCACAACAGAAACATCAACAAACAAGCTCGCGCGCCTCGCGCAAGTAGTGGGTGGGGGGGGGAGTGCGGCCGAGAGCAGGCAGCGCTTCCCTTGCGGGAGCGAGCGCAATAATTGCTAACATATGGCGCCGCTCACTCCCGCAAGGGAATCGCCAAACGTGCACGCGTTGCATTGAAAGCAATGCAACGCGTGCACGTTTTTGCCTGCAAAGCTGAATCGATTTCAAGAGGTCTCTTTCCTAAGCAGCGCATGCGCGCTGCGTAGGCGAGACCTAAAAAAGAGTGCGCCTTGAGGTCTGCGCTTAGAAGAGTATTATCAGGGTCGAGAAGGAGGGAAGGTGACAGCAGACCGGATGCCAGCACTAACTAAGTCAGAGATATTGTTTACCCTGTCATTAGTAAAACACTTACAGCCGATTCTGTAAATTCAGCACGTTAATCTTAACACACTGCACATGTTTTCCGGCGCCTAAGTATAAAAGACAATGAATGCCATTCAATACGGTAGATGTTGATTTTTTACCCATAGCTCACATAGTGGGGTGTATATTTGCCACCGGGTGGAGCAGTGACAAACAGGCACGCGCGAAGTGTGTGCTGAGGAGTGTGCGGCACGCCCTCCTGTCACTTAAACGCGCACTGGTTCTTAACATGTATTGTGTCAGCCTGTCACTTCCAGTGTGAGACAGATGCGGGTGATGGGTGGGAGTAGAGAGAGGCGTTGAGGGTGGCGAGGTAGGGGGAGGGCGACAGACTTCCCACACATCGCACTCAAGGGGCATCTGGCGGCGGAGGTGGATTATGTCTACTCACTGACGATAGTTTAAAATGTTAAACTCGCGAACGTCCAATAAAATGTGCACAGGCTGCAGGTACCAGAGAGCTGCGAGAATGGAAGAGAACTTACCGGTGAAAGAGATCATGACAGCACCGCAGACTCACGGAGTCAGAGGGGGCGGGGTAGGAGCACAGATAAGTACAATAACAAGCGCGGTGCGCGCGCACTGCAAGGAATGCGAGGTATGCAGCTGGCACCCTGCCACGCTACTGCTCGCTCCCGAGCTCCCTAGGCCAGGGGAGAGAGAAGGTGGGACATGCACCCGCCTTTGGCCAATTGCGTGCTGTCTTTCTTAGAAAGACGCACGCAAAGGCCAAGAGCATGTGAGCAACAAAAAAAAGCACAAGCACGACCGTGTGCTCTGAGTTGAAAGTCCTTACTAGAAGCCTCGCAGTGTAGTGCATGCGCGCTGGCTCAGGCGAGACCTAAAAATACCTGAATATGTGATGAAAGAGCGAGCACTACCCTATACCTTGTTTTCTTGGGAAGATTTGTGGTTTGCAAGAAAACAGGTGATCTAATTTTACTTTCCATAATCATTTGATACAATAGAAAATTATCATAAACTGGGCATGCTGCTACAAATTGAACCATAGAATCAAGTAAAGCAGCCTGATAGTATGCCTGCAGGTGCGGAAGTGCTAACTCTTGCTGGGTTACGTCGAGTTGTAAAATAGACGCTTTCACACTGGGCTGTTTATAATGTCATACAAAACTTCTAAAAATAGTATTTAAGTCATCAAATTACGCACAGGGAATTTTAAAGGGGAGATTAAAAAGAAGAAATAGAAATATAGGAAGAATAGACATTTTAATTAAAGCAACGCTGCCACTTAGAGACAAAGGCAGAATGATCCACCTCTCTAGTAACTTTTTTACCTTAGTCAGCATGCCCCCATAATTTAAATGGAATAATTGAGAGAAGATATTTGTAACATGAATTCCTAAGTATCTAATAGGATGTTGCGGAATCGTCTGTAGGCAGGCAGGGAGCTGGTACCACATTGAATGAAACAAGAGGGGCTCCATTTTCACTTGATTGGCTTTATAGCCCCTATGCGTGTTAAAATAGTAATTTCAACGATGGCATTCTGAATATTTGAACTATCGGCCTTTAGATAAAAAATCATCTCATCAGCGAACAATTACATTTTTGCCCTCCCGCCTATAGGTGGCAAAATTGATAGATTGGTGCGGATCCTAACCACTAGAGGCTCGATAAAAAAGGGAAAAAGGGCATCCCTGGGGGATACCACGGTACCACGCACATGGTGTGGTCGCATACTCCCATTTGTCTATGGGAGCTTGTGCTGTGGCCGTAAACCGGCCGTAGCACAAGCTCCCATAGACAAATGGGAGGATCTGTTCATCCCTGCACCGCGTGGCAGGCACCTCATGGTGCCTGCCACACGGTGCAGGGATGAACAGGCGGGGCACCATAGGTGCCCCCTCGGCTCCCAACCAGAGGCCGCAGGGTGAAGGGGGCCCTGCTAGGTGCCCCCAATGTCACTTTCCGACAGGCTTTTCATGTAGGATAGCTCGACATGGAAAGTCTGTCGGAAACCAACATCGTAATCCCTACGGCGTAAACGCTGTCCATAGGGATTACGGGCAGGACTCCGACTGGCCGACGGGCTCCTTGACTGCCCGCATCGTAATGCGGTGGTCAAAACTGAACCCCTTGGTGAGACCCGGAAAACCTTCGACTCGGTTCTTATCGTAATGAGGCCCATAGTCTCTGCCCCACCAAAATAAAAAAACAGCACTTTCCAGTTGACAATGTTGAACGGCTTTTCTGCATCCATCATTAGTACTGCCGCCTTCTCCTTGCCACTGTAAAATAATCAATGGCTTGCGTAAAAAGTAGGTATTGGCATCCATTGATCTTTTGGGAAAAAACCCACTCTGATCCTGATGGATCATCCATTGAGCACAAGGTGCAATTCTTTCTGCCCAAACTTTCATAAGAAATTTATAATCAACATTTAGAAAACTTATAGGGCAGTAAGAAATGGGATCTGTAAGGTCCTTATCTTTTTTGAGGAAGCTCACTTTGAAATTCTTTGGAATTGGTGCCCCATCCGTGATTTGATTAAAAAGGATTGTTAAAAAAGGAAGCACTCCATTTCATAAGCCTTATAAACTTTGGCTGGAATGCTGTTGCTCCCACTGGCTTTGGCGTTGGCCATGTTTTTGAGGGCCACCGCTACTTCACGGAGCTCTATTGTCTTAATAAATGTGCCTTTTTGGGCGCATCTGGCGGTGCGGCACTGAAGAGAAATACTGCGCTAGCTCTTGCCCCATGGTCATCTCAGTTTCTTCATAAATCCACCTATAGTGGCAAAGAAATACCTCCGCTACCCCCTCACTATCAACTTCTATGACCCCTGTGGCAGGATTTCTAACTTGGGTGATTAATTGCATACTCGGCTGAGTTTTAGTTGACCATGCCAAATATTTCCCTACATGATGACTCTCCTCATAGAGCTTCTGTTGAAAGGCTTAACTTTGTGCAACTTCTTCTAACAAAATGAAGGCCCTAAACTAGATGATCCAATCCCATGCAGTCCCTTGCATTCTAAGTTCTTCCAGCTATGTATTACTATTAGATAGGAGACTGTGTCAAATTGCATGGAGAGATTGGTAAGGATGAGAGCATGTGAGGTAAGACTCCAAGGCAGTGGCTTTCCGGGCTCTGGTAGTGAGTCACACAGAACATGAGAGTGGATGACTACTACGAAGGTGCAGACATGGTTTCTGAAATTAGAAAGAATTTTGTGAATCTTTATAGAAGGAAAGAAAGCTTGATTGATGCTGGTGTAGTAGTGAAACATCTTTGCTTGCATAATTGTGGCTTAGTTATTTCTCAGTTTGTCTGTCTTGAGATGTCTTCTTTCCAAAATCTTTCTATTTCTTTCCTGGGTGAACTATCATGGTTTGCTTAGTCTCTTGGAGTGGAGCAGAAAAAGATTTAATTTAAATCAACTTGTCAAGCATTAAGGTTAACCAGAGGCTCAAAGTGGATACCAAAGGATCACAGTGAGGGCTGCTCAGAAGGAAGATGACTAGGTCCTTTAGATGGATGTTCTTTAAGTGCCTTACCTGCATCCTTGGGTTTAGAGAGCGAACCGATTACTGTGTGGGTGAGTGGTTGATGGTAAAGAAGATTACGTGATAGTCAATCTAGAATCTCCAACCAGGCAATTGCGAGTTACTAGTAGCTCATAGACACATTCAGAGTAGCTCCCAGCCTTGAGTTCATTTTTAAATAAGTGCAAGGTCACATTTTCCTTTTAAAAGTTAGGCGAAGGCTCTGTATATTATTATCATCAGGCTACAGATAGCAGGGCATGATAATGAGCAGTGCACAGTCAGATTTATGACCCAGGCTGCACAGTGGTGAAGAATTGACATACTGAGGTTTATAACTCTTAAATAAAAGTCCTGTCAACTCAATATTGGATCATGAGAACAAAGTTATGTTTCTGAGTGCTTTTAAATGTGAGAAAATTAAAATAAAAAGTTACCTTAATGATTAAGTTAACTCTTCATTGTATTGTTTTCCCATTTCAAACTGTCGCATTTACAAACAGCAGGCCTCTTGCTCCCAGTGGGCAGTAGACACTGTGCCATATTTAGAACTGAAAAATAGTCAATTTTTTAAATGGGAGAAATTTAAACTGAAGAAAAATATTTCTATAAAAAATGGAGTTTTAATGTTTTTCTCCACTTTCAATTAGGCCAATTGCGCCTTCATGTTTTATGAAGCATGAGTTAGAACTGGGATTCTAGGTTGGCTGAGGTAGGCACCCAGGTCAGGTAGGAACCACCACTCTAGTCAGAGTAAGCTAAGTACACACTAAAAGATAACCTGTGCTCACCCTCTGGTAGCTTGGCACAGAGCAGTCAGGCTTATCTAAAGAGGCAATGCGTAAAGTATGTGTGCACAGTAACACAATGAATACACCACAAAAAGACTCCACACAAGTTTAGAAAAATCGATTATATTCTGAACTAAAATGACAAAAATCCAATGTATAGAAGTTGAGATATTGACTTTTAAAAGAATAAGTGAAAAAAAGCACTTAAAAGCAAATAGTCCTATAGGGGTTACATGAGGTCGCACTGGAACGGGGCAAAGTCAAAGTTTGGGCTGACCGCCATGGAGCACCAGTCGGCTTTGCGACCCATGCAGGCCTTGGTGAACAAAGTACCTTTGCTTGACGCAACAGCGAGATGCATCGATGTGGGTCCCGTAAGTTGGGGATGCGTCGATTTTCTCTACGCGCTGGTGGCGATACATCGGTTCCGTAGACGGGTGCTGGAGTTGAGAGGCATCAAGTGATGCACAAGGTTTCTCCACGCAGTTGAGGGGAATGAGTCGATCTCTCCAAGCTGCAGCGGCGGCGATACTCCGTCTGATGCATCAATCTAGGGAGGCAAAGCACTGGTTCCCATGCGATGAGCCATTTTTACTCCTGCAATCGGGTCCATGCGTCAGGTCTGCTACACACAGACAGGAGATGTGTCAAAGTTGGTGTTGCAAGTAGCTGGACCACCTCCAGTAAGCCAGGCACAGGAGAAGGGGTAGAGACTTTGATATCCCTGAGTCTCAAACAACAGGAGGCAAGCCAACAAGCTCTTGGAACACCCTTACAGTAAAGACAGAGTCTAGCTCTCCTTCAGCACAGTCGGAGAGCAGCAGGCAGCAGGGCAACAAGCAGAAAAGCAGGCCTTCCAGATGAGCAGTCCAGTTGAGTCCTTTAAGCACAGCAGTTCTTCTGGCAGAGCTGCAGTTACAAGTCCAATAGTGTCTGATTTTATGGGGTCAGAGGCCCACTACTTATACCCAAAAGTGCCTTTGATGTGGGGGTGACTTCAAAGCAGCTCCTTGAAGTGCACAGGTCCTCCTTTCAATCCAGCCCTGTCTGCTAGGCTATCTACGGTGGGTAAATCAGCCCGTTGTGTGGGGACAAGACTCTACCTATTCAGTGAAGTGTTCGCCCCTCCCTTTCATCATGCCCAGGCAGGGCCATCAGAAGGGAGTTGTATGTAGATGAGTACTCAGACACACCTATCCTTCCTGTGTTTGTGGCTGTCTAGAGGAAATGCACAAAGTGTAGCTGTCACCCATCCCAGATGTGTATTGGAGGCAGGCTGTAAAGCACACAGAGCAGTAAGTGCAGAGAAATGTCCCTCTCTAAAAGTGGTATTTCTAAAACAGTAACGTCGAAGCCAACTTCACCAGTAAGATGGATTTATCATTACCATTCCAAAGATATAAAACATGAAGTAGCTACTCCTTTCTGATCAGGAATTACCAGTTAAAAGGGTATAAGGAGTAGGCCTCAAAGTAGTGAAAAACGAATTTAGTTGTTTGTCACTAACAGGACATGCAAAACATAAATGTACATGTCCTACTTTTTACCTACATAGCACTCTGCCCTTAGGGCTACCTAGGGCCTACCTTAGGGGTGACATATGTAGTAAAAGGGGATTTTAAGGCTTGGCAAGTAGTTTTAAATGTCAAGTCGAAGTGGCAGTAAACTACACACACAGGCCCTGCAATGGCAGGCCTGAGACAGGTTTCAAGGCTTACTTGTGTGGGAGGCACATTCAGCCCACTGGTAGCATTTAACTTACAGGCCCTGGGTACATGGTATACCACTCTACAAGGGCTGTACAGGTAAATAAAATATGCCAATCATATATACACCAATTACACACGTTTAGGGAAGAAGCACATGTACATTCGCACTGGACAGCAGTGATAAAGTGCTCAGAGTCCAAAGACCAACAAAAAAAAATCAGCAAAATGTGGAGGTCAAAAGCAAAAAGTTTGGGGGAAGACCACCCTAAGGATGACAGGTCTAACGGCAGGTTTCTACACTTTAAATTCCTCCTATTTAAACAAATGGCTGTATTTTCCTGTTATATAACATGACACTGTGTCTACAGACCACTTGGAGCAAGATGCCTGCTGTTTGTAAATATGACACTTTGAAATGGGAGAAAATTTTATGATGAGTACTATGGAAGCCATATAAACAATGTTAAGTCTTCAGATTCATTTACTCCCATTTCAAAGTCTTGCCTTTACACACAGTAGACATCATGCTCACAGAGGCAGACACAGTGCCATATCTATAACTGGAAAATACAGCCATTATTTTAAGTTGGAGAAATTTAAAGTGCAGAAAAATGTTCCATATTATTAACATTTTTCCAGAACATTTTTCTGCACTTTAAATTTCTCCCATTTAAAAATAATGGTTGTATGTTTGTGTTATATATGTAAGAATGCCAAATATGGCAAAAGGTATATCCTGTTCATGAAGTACATACGACACAGGTCCTCAAGTCACCCATACACATATATCCCATTCTTAAGCATAATGTTCATACATCCCTAAAACCACATTCGCACTGACACACATGGCAGCCCTCTCATAGTGCCCCTAGTCAAGTATTTTGTTCAAACCATAGTATCTGGCTCTATGGACATTAAGGTTAAAGTCAATGAAGCTGGGTGTGGGGGTGTCTGGTAACAATGCACGAATTGCTTAGCCTTGAGCAGCTCACAATGATTTTCACTGATCAGAAATAGCTCTTCCTACAGAAATGTTTGGAGACCCCTATGTGGAAATCTGAAATAATTTCTGTTAGCATAGGCTGAAGCCATCTTGTTTGTGGCATCCATTTTGTTAGCTATGTAATTCTTCCGTCTTCACTGTTGCTTGCCCTTCTATTCTGCTTGTGTCATCAACTCTAGTTAACTCCTTCTGTACTGAGCTAAAAGCAATGTGCTGAGCAAAGGCCTGTAGCTGCTAGAATGCACCTGGCTAAAGATATAACTGTCAACTGTTTTCTACTGTTGTAAGCAGTTCTGTTCCCCCTCCAACTCTGCTGACTAAGTGATCTCCCATCTGCCCATGTTTGTAGGTAGTTATTCCTGTGTATGCTTGTACCTTCTATTTGTAAGTACATGCTTACTCTGCAACAAACTCTGTATATAAGCACCATGGTCTGTGACTTCAGTGTACTACCTCAGGCAGCACTTGAGAGTGCTGTGTGGACGTAGTCCCACTCATGAGTGATTAATAAACTTGTTATTTGAATTCCAGCTTCAGTGCCAATCTCTATTTTGTTGGTCTATGGACCCGTGGACAAGAGAAGGGTGACCCCTGCACCGGTGTGCTCATCAAAAAGCAAATTTCCACAGTTGGCACCCGATACGTGGGGCCTCATCGAGGACGCGGCCGTCTGAAGGAGTGGTCTTGACGGAAGAGTGGAATATTACTGAGGCAACGTCCTGCATGAGAAGACTCTTGTCTTTGCAGCCAAAGTGACTTTTCCGGTTTTTCGATTTGACCCTCCAGGTGGCGGCCGGTCCTGACTGAGGTATCCTTTGGCGTTATTTTTGCAGTGACCATTAGGTCGATCAAGAGATTGGCAGTTGGAGGTTGGAGACTTTTGTTTCGTAAGGTCGCTGGAGCGGCACTCTTGTTTGCTTGGTCAAGATTCTGGTCTTGTTTGTTTGATTTATTTTTTGCAGAAAATAAAGGCAGGTAATGTGGAGATTTTTCTCTACTTTTGAATAATTTGGAAATGTAATATTTTACAAAAACTTGGTAGCATGCCTGTTTCCAGCACACTCCGTAGGTTGTGTTGCTGTCTTGGTGGTACCAAAATGGATTTAGAAAGAAGTCAGCCGGCTCCCTTAGAGGGAACACCTAATAGACATATGTATATTAAATACGGTATTTCTTCCATAATGTATAGTACACTGTGGAACAAATATACAAAGAAGGATCCTGATCTCCAATGGCCTGTGAATGGGTCATTTGACTTTAAAAAGATTCAATATGTAGAACAGTGTTTGTTTAACAAAAAAAGTCGACAAGATATGTTTGATTGTGTACGAATGTGGGAGAAAGAAGTGAATGAAAGAGCGAAGAGAGAAGCAGCTATAGCAGAGAAAGAACAACAAAATCGATATATCAAAAAGCACTAGAATTAAAAAATAAGGAGATGACGGAAATAAAAGAAAAAGAAGAGAGGGAGCGTCGTTTAGAGGTAAATGGCCAGTACCCTATTAGGCGCCCCCTTTATCCCATGCTTAATAAACCTCAAGATGATTCTATCTTATTAGATCGACCTCCGCCCCGTATAAATTTCCCTCTGCCCCTGAGGAGGATCCTTCCGATAAAGACCATCATTCTTCCGACGATAAAGATATAGATAAGCAAGATGGGCGACAGACTCGCTCTACTTTAACTACTGATGAAAAAGCCACCATTAGATCCACTGTTCGTTCAGAAGCCCGTAAGAAAACTCTTCCTTCAGATCTTGTAGCAATGGTTCAGCAATAGAAAGATTTAGAGCAGTTATATTTTGCAGAAAAGTTTGTTTGGGAAGTTATACTTAATTTTAGAGACCTTTCTAAAAACTTAGAGCCCACTGATATAAATTCTGATTATAAACAATTGAGTGATGGAACTTTCCTTTGTTCAAACATACCTGATTTAATTAGGCGAGTGGTTAAATTACGAAAGGAAACATTTCGCTTAAAAGCGGGGAAAAAGAAGCTTGTAAAACTAAAACTGTACAAGTAGCCCAAACCCCAGCGCAGATAGTAGAAACTTCAGAGACAAATAATGGATCTAGTAGTGCTGAAGTTTGTATACGACCAATGCGCGAAGCTGCGCCTTTGTATGTTCCTCCAAAGGGTACGGGAAAAGATGAAGATAAGACTTCAGATGATGCGAAAGGGTATTTTATTTATAATTGGGTTTATACCCCTTGGAGTACAGCAGATGTTATGGCTCTTAAATCCGCTTTGCCCGATCCGCGGAAAAATCCTGCCGCTTTCTATGAAGAAGTAGAAGGAGCCATTAGCTCCTGTACTATGACTCTGCCAGATATTGATATGTTTTTTGGACTTATTTTGCACCCTGATATGTGGAGAACAATTCGGAAAATAGATGATAATGTAGCATATGGTGATACTTGGGTGCATTTAGAAGAAATAGATGCTGCTAGAGAGCCTGCGCAGAAACCACAACAGGAGATATTAGATCTTCCTAAAGCTATTGTGACTAAGTTGAAAACTCTTATACCCCCTAAGAAAATAGATTGGACTACGTTAGCGTCTTGTAAACAGAAAGTGGATGAGTCAGTTTCTGATTTCTTTACACGATTTGAAGAGACATTCCATGACTTTAGTGGGCAGTCCTTGACAGATGACACGGGTAAGCATCTGTTCGTCGACAAATTTGTTGCTAACATGTTGCCAGAAATAGCTAGTCGCCTTAAGGCCAGCTAGAGCTCATGGACTACGTCTTCCCCAGTCTCCCTTTTGACTATGGCCCAGTATTATGAGCGTCAGGAATTGGAAGCAAAGGGCAAAGAGGATAAGAAGGTTAAAGATTTAAAAACAAAAGTTATGTTGGCTCAAGTATATGGTCCACCATTCAGAGGTGGTGGTAGAGGTGGACGTGCAGTATATACACCTGGTGTACCCCCTTTCTCTCAATCAACTTTGTCTTCTGATCAGTGTGCTTATTGTAAAGAGATTGGGCATTGGCGTTCTGAGTGCCCCCTTTTGCGAGGTCAGCAGTAGAGGAAATATGAGAGGGCGCCCCGGGAATCCAGGAAATAGGGAAGGCATGGCCAATCGTCCCAGATTTGAGGCAGTTGAACATGGGCCAAATTATTCTAATACTTTTGATAGACGAAATCAATATCAAATGTCAGATTATTCGGCTGATGCGCTTGGGGATTCTGACTACGCATAGTAATGCCTAGGATGGGGTAAGGAACCGGTTGAGGTCCCAGTAGATCAGAAGGGTCCTTATGTTGATGCAAATGTCTTGGGTTCTACTGATCGGTTTCTGGTTGATACAGGAGCTACTCGTAGTGCTCTGTCTAAGAAATTGGTTCCTAGGGCTCCCCTGTCTGGCACAATGATAACATCGATAGGATTCGATGGGACACCTACACCTAGCCCACTGTCACAGCCACTTGCATTTAGTCTTGATAAATTTACTGCAGCATGTCCATTTCTGCTTTCCCCTAACACGCCGGATAATATTGTGGGCATTGATATGCTTAAACATTTTCGTGCTACAATACGTTGTTCCCCAGAAAGTGTGCGTGTTATCTTAAATGATAACTAGCCAATGGTTGAGAGGTCTTGTCTCATCAAAGAAGATAACGCTTTGGCATCTTTACCTAGTACTTTGTGGGCTACATCAGATACCGATGTGGGACACATGGTTATTCCACCAGTGCATATTCAAGTGAAGGAATGTGCTCCATTGCCTCGATTGCCCCAATATAAAATATCTCGGGAAGGCGAAGAAGCATTAACACTCATTGTTCAGGATTTGATTAAGGTGGGGGTTGTGGAAGAAGTCCCTTATAACATTTGTAATAGTCCTATCCTTCCTATTTTGAAAAAAGACACTTATACTAAAATTTACAGATTTATTATAGATTTACGAGAGGTTAATAAAATCGTGGTGCCCCAATACCCGGTAGTCTCTGATATCACGACACTTCTCACCATGGTTCCTCCTACTGCCACTACATTTAGTGTAATTGATTTAAAGAATGCATTTTTCTCAATACCCATTCACCCTGACAGCCGTTATTTGTTTGGCTTCACTTTGAATAATAGATCATTCAGGTTCTGTAGAGCTCCACAAGGGTATACAGAGAGTCCTAGCATTTATAGTCAGGCGTTGAAAAGGCAGCTTGATTCTTTTCCTGTACCGAGAGGGGTGGCTCTTATTCAATATGTCGACGACATCTTGTTGGCTGCTGATACCCCTGAACAGTGTAAAGAAGAAACACTGTCATTATTGTTATTTCTTGCCTCTCATCATCACAAAGTCTCTAGGAAGAAACTGCAATTTTGTAGACAGCAGGTTACCTATTTAGGTCACCTCCTGTGTAAGGAGGGACGTGCACTCACACCAGATCTCATTCAAACTATTTTAGACACTCCCGTGCCCCGTACTCAGAAGGATGTCCGTGCACTGATTGGCCTTATTTCTTTTTGTAGGCAGTGGATCCCTAGCTTTTTTCACATTATTAAACCCTTGTTGGCCCTTTTGACTAAAGACACTCCGATGCCTCTCCCATGGATTACTGAGTGCCAGGATGCCTTTCAACAGTTACGTCAAGCTCTTTGTTCTGCACCAGTATTAGGAACTCCAGACTACACTAAGACCTTCACACTCTATGTACACGAGAGGGAAGGTTGCGCTCTCTCAGTTTTAACACAAACACACGGTGATAAACAACGTCCTTGTGCATATTTCTCAGCTGTCCTTGATCCAGTTGCCAGCGCGCTGCCTGGTTGTTTTCGAGCGGTGGCAGCAACGGCTGTGTCTATACGTCAGAACGAGGGAATAGTTTTGTCACATAGATTGCTTGTGTTAGTACCCCATTCAGTTGATGCCTTGTTAAATCAAACAAAAACACAGCATCTGACTAGTGCTCGCTTGACAGGATATGAATTGACACTTTTGGCCCCTCATATCACGTTAAAAGATGTTTGACTCTGAACCCTGCTACATTATTGCCATTTCCAGTTACTCAGTCTCAGTCACAAGAGTTACATGACTGTATATCCCTTACTGAAGAACGAACAAAGGGTTGTGTTGACCTACAAGATACACCTCTTTCTAGTGTTGATGGGGAATTGTGGGTTGATGGATCCTGCCTGAAATTGCCTGATGGCACTACATCTGCTGCTTATGCAATTACAACACTTCAGACAGTAGTTGAGACAGCTCGTATCCCACAGAAGTCAGCTCAAGCAGCCGAGTTGATAGCACTGACAAGAGCATGTGAGCTTAGTACAGAATTGCTTGTTAACATTTACACTGATAGCCAATATGCCTTCGGCGTGGCTCATAACTTCGGGCAACTTTGGAAAGAAAGAGGCTTTCTCACTTCACATGGGAAACAAATAGTGCATGGGGAATTAGTACATAATCTCCTTACTGCCTTGACCTATCCTAAGAAAGTGGCAATTGTTAAATGTAGTGCACACAAGAAAGTGACTGATAAAATAGGAGCAGGCAAAGCCTTTGCGGATTGCACAGCTCGTGAAACTGCAATGCAGCGAAGTACCACATCTATGTATGTAGTTAAGTCAAAGGCTGAACGTTGGCATGATGCCAGGCAAGAGGTGCTGGACATGCAGCAATCTGCTTCTGTTGATGAATTAGACCAATGGTCCAAGGAGGGAACATTGGATGACGAGGGCTGTTGGAGGAATAAAGAAATGACAAAATGGAAGTTACCCGCAGCCTATTTACATCCTATGATTCACATGGCACATGGGCCGCACATGTTGGAGCATCCTCAATAGCAAAGAAACTTATGCAAGTTTGGGATCATCCAGATATTGCCGGTACGGCTAAGAAAATAGTCCAGTCCTGTCTGATCTGTCTCCAGTATAATCCTGGAAAGGGAACACGAACTCCAAAAGGAGGGTTTGCAATACCAACTGCACCTTTTGAGGTGGTGCAAATGGATTACATCCAGCTTGAGCGCTGTAACAACCTAAAGTATGTCTTAGTAGTGGTTTGCGCCTTCAGTAAATGGGTGGAAGCATACACTACGAAGAATAATACAGCTCTTACGACAGCAAAGGTGCTCCTAAAGGAGTTCTTTCCCCGATTCAGCATTTGCCGAGTTTTGTGGAGTGAAAACGGACCCCATTTTATTGGGCAAGTTGTTGAGTATCTCATGAAAGGGTTGGGAATTAAGCAGAAGTTTCATGCTGCTTTTCACCCACAATCAGCAGGACTAGTGGAACGTTACAATTCTACCCTGAAACTGAAATTGGGTAAGATACAGGCTTCCACATCTTTGAAATGGCCTGATGCATTGCCCTTGGCATTGCTATCCATTAGATCGATACCACATACACGATCTGGCCTCACACCGTATGAGGTGGTTTTTGGAAGTCCAATGAATATTTGGGGGATTCCTAAGCCACTCCCTATACATTATGTACCCTATGTATTGATGAATGACTATTTGTCTCAGTTGACTGACAGTTTGTCTTCTATTTATCAACAGGTTCGGGAGACTCTTCCAGACAGGTCGCAAGGTGAGGGCCATTGTTTACGGCCCGGTGACTTTGTGGTCGTAAAGTCATTCCAGAGGACCAGCTCCATAGCACCGAGGTGGCGAGGACCGGAGCAGGTACTACTGGCTACCAGCACTGCAGTTCGAGTGACGAACCGGAAAAACTGGGTCCACGCGACACACTGCCGAAAAGTGTTGCAAGAACTAGTGAGCCCAGCTGTGTTGGCAGATCACTGCGATATCCTGGTCACCGAGAAAGGACAAGCTGTGTCACCTGAAGGACCTGAGGAAGTCTTCCCGGACCACACGATTCCTGGTACATCTCGATATCAGCTTCGACCCAGGAAGAAAGACATTTCATTGAAAGAGACTGTTTGAGCCACTGTCCTGGGTAGTTAAAGCCTAACTACAAAGGGGGTAGTCTTTTAGTGACTACTCGTCTCAACGTTAGTGAAGAAATCAACGCCTGCCCAGGACCTTAGGGCACCATCTGCTTTGTTGTTTGTCGACGTAATGAATATGTCTAAGGAGAAGAAACCAACTGCTGCAAGAGTTTGTAGCAAAAGAACAATAATTGCTACTGGATTTACTTTGACTATTGTTATTGTTGCTATAATAACATGGATTGTAGAGGAAGTAGCTCCTGTCCGAAATCTACTGACTACTACTACTCCTGTCCCATTTGAACATCATTATTTTACTCTACCGTATCATGAGAAAAAGCATAGAATGTCCTACCTCAATAACACTTTCATTCAAATGTTGCATCATACCCACAATGCCACGAATGTTACCAATTGCTGGGTATGTGGAATGATCCCAGCTCATCAGAAAAAGGGAGGAACGCCTTTTATTCTCTTGCCGTTTTCACATAATGGCTCCTGCAGAGCCTGGTTTGCATTGTTGTGGGCTTCTGAAGTTGCTAATATTACTTATGCTGATGTAGGTGGACTAAACGCTCAATTGAATAAAGTTTGTTACCCCGATGAGGAAGGAGATCCACAAGCTAAAGGAACTGGGTGGGAAATGGAGGAGTATCGCCGAGGAAATTCCTCCATACACTATGGGGTATATTCACAAGAACGTGTGATAACTACCGCAAGAGTAGCGTAACGCAACTTTCAATATCGCAGCCTAGCGCAGGAAAATAACCCCGTGTCATCGTGGAATTCACAAGAAGGCGGTAGCATGCGATAGTCACCAGATAACGCGTCAAATGTCAGCGTGAAAATCAATGCCACCCAGGCCACAGTCACCAGTGTGGAGACGGTGCAAGGAGGTGGGAGTACGGACAAAGCTCGGGAGGACCTGACACAACAACAACAGGGTGAGGATCCAACAAGGACTGGGGGGACAGGGGTGATGGGCACAATGCAGCACATGCACAATGAGGTGTAGCACACTGCACAACCACAATTACACAGGGACATGTCCCCATCCGCGTGGCACACTGCAGCACACACACATAGCAATCACAGCACATACCATGACAATGTGGCACAAAGTGCCACACCCACACTGCAGAACAGGGGACACAACTGGGTCCGCCCAGGCGCAGAAACAGAACAATCACATTGGACAGAGCAGGGAACTGTGAGATGCATATCTACCCCTACAACCCCACATCAGTCATGTAGGCCAAATGTACAACTCAAATAGCCACCACCGCCCAAACAGTCACAATGTACATTGTCACACAGTCTGCATGTCGACAAGAACAAGGTGCCAACACAATGCCAACATGCACCTCCCCTTCACAATGCAGAGGGACAAACAATACCTCCAGCAGGTCAGAACAGACAACCCATCAGTGATGCCAGAGATGAACACCACACCCCCAACACCGACGCCCTACAACAGCCCATGGACATCCCACACAACCCACCACCAGGACCAGGGCAGACAACCAACTCAGAGGAGAACCCAGCCCCTGCAACAGACCACACAGCATGAAGCACCCACAATCACGGCTGCCTCACAACACCTCACCGACCCACACATGGCACCCCAATGCCAGGTGGCAGAACGCCAAAAGGAGGTGGCCCAACAGGTGAGGGTGTTGCCGAACCCATGGAATGCGAACAAGAACACATACGTGGGTCTCCAATACCCTTCAGGGACCCCTACACCCCACAAAGGAGACCCACACTTCCATAGAGACACATGCAGATGCACATACCCAGTACAGAACCATGCCCAGAGGCACGCACATATCAGTCACACACCCACGTTGGCTCTGCGTACGACGACACAGTCCACTCCACTCACGAATTGAGTGGGTGACGACAAAGCTACATGTCCAGGTTCTAGCTCGCTGCCTGCGGCGACATGTCTGCATCCGCTGTACACAGCGCGATGTGATGTCGTAGGGCCCAGGGCCCCCATGCATACAACAAGACCACAGGGACACATGCACATATCATGTTGAACTGGCTACGGGCACGTGCGCCCAGCCCCTTTATTGGCAGGACCACATGTACAGTGACGCCTGTGCTGGATGTGTGTGGGGTGAGTATAAGCCAGCCCGCACAGAGTGCTTGGTGCTGGCAACAACCTGAACAGTGGACACCAGTGTAATGGAAACAGAAAACACCAGCATAACAGAGTCAACAGCAGAGCAACATGGAGGGATCCGGAGTAAGGACAGAGGTCACCCAATATTCAGTCAGGAGGTTCCATGAGTTGCAGTGCACTGAGGTAGGGGCACTAGAGAAGAGCGCGCTCATGTGAAGAAATTGCTAGGATTGTGTCCCTTTGGGTTAGTCCTGATGCAGATGCAGTGGGGTGTGTTACACCTGCATCAACTTCCTCATCAACGTCCCAGGTCTCCCACACTGCCTGAGGTGACAGTTGCGTCCGCAGTCCACAGCGCAATACCCAGTAATAGATCCGGGTGTGTAGCTTGACTACCACCACCAGTCTGCATTCCTGCCTTGGGGCTGTTGCCTCCTGCCCTCCCATTGTCTGTGACTTCTCCCTTCTGCACACTTGACACATCTTCCTCATCAACGTCCCAGGTCTTCCCCACTGCATGAGGTGACATTGCTGCGCAACCTCACAACAGCACAATACTCAATCAGTAACGGACAATGGCTTGCGGTGCACTGAGTCACTGGCACCTGGAGTGCTGAGCAGGGTATCAGGCCGATGATGGCATCCACGACAGGTCTGAGCAACTCCGTAGGTCTGTCAGGACCACCGTTTCGACTCTGGCAGATGGCGGTTGGAGGTGGTCCTTGTGGTGGTGGCGTGTGCCTCCTGCGGTGATGCGACATCCGGGCCGGTCAAGACTCGATGCTTTGTGTGGGCCCTGGTGGCCCGCAGTTGTGGCCGGAGAATGCGGACAGCGCAGGGCCACACATACATGGCGTTGATGACCCCAAGACCATCGCTACAGAGGCCATTCAATGTCTCAGAAGAAGGGGTCCCAGGGCCTGAGCAGCACAGAGTTGGTGGCCCCGGATGCACTGCAGCCGGCACAGGCACCCAGCCACGGGATGGTGACTTGCGGTGCAGTCAGATGGGCCATGCGACCTGAGCGGGTCCCCATCAATGTCCGTGGTGTATGTTGCAGAGGGTTTCGGGGGACAGTGGAAGGTGTCCTCCAGGGCATGATGCGGAAAGTCTGATGTTATCCGGAAGCAGCAAATGGAGGAGTGGAAAGCGCAACCCTCGTTTTCACCAACAATTCGGTATCAGCTACATGAGGATGAAAACTAGCCGCTAGTCCATAGACTCAAACGCCACCAATGTGCGACCAGTGAGTGTCCATGAATGTCGGGGAACACACTTAGTGGCACAGGTGCTGTGAAGGGATGCAGTCTGCGATGTTGCCGGTACACAGATGTGAACTCCAACATTGCCAAATCAGGACTCTGTGACCTACTGGACCGCAGTGTAGGCCGGAGGCAGCGGTCAGCATGGGCCCACAGACACATGTTGTGTGCTTGTGATGCATTTGTTTGCTTCACTGATAGCAGGAAGTTTAGTGATATCACCCCTGCAGTAGACATCTGGTCACTGCCATTCATGACTCAGGACACAGTTTCACACATGGGACCTACTGGACCGCAGTGTAGGCCGGAGGCAGCGGTCAGCAGTGGCCCACAGCCATGTGTCATTGGCTCGCGAGGCACAGAGTTAGTGACACAGTGGCAGTTGTCGGTAGTGTTCAATCACCTCCGTAACGATGATCCTGTTTCCTCCGGACTGCAACGCGTCATCCTCTTACGCCTCTCCGTGCGTGCGATGAAATGTATTCTGCTTTTTAAATTACCGATGTTCAGTTCCAAATCTGTGATCCCACTCGTGCGCAGCGTAGGCCGAGGGCAGTGGTCCGCGTAGGCTTGTTGCCACCACATCGAAGGGTGTATAGTGAATTGTTCTCTGCCTTAAATAATGTTCACTGCCATGGTGTAATCAAGACTCAGTTCCAAATGTGTGACCTACCTGACCGTGGTGTAGGCCTGAGGCAGCGGTCAGCACGGCCCATTCACCGAGTGTCGCCGGCATAGGTTGGATGGCCCCACCGGCCTGCGTAGTTCAGGTTCAGTGGCACCACGTGTTCGGTCACCTCGGTGCATGTGACCCAGCATTCGTCCGGACTGAGCCGCATCTTCCTCTTACACCTCTCCGTGCGACCACTGGTGTGGACTCTGCCATTCGTGCTTTGCCACTAGGTGCTGGATGTGTGACCTACTGGTCCACAGGGTAGTCCTGGTCCCTCATCCACGTGTCACCGGATGGCGTTGAACAGGGTTAGTGGCACCACGTGTCGCCGGCTGGCCTTGAACAGGGTTAGTGGCACCACATGTCGCCGGCTGGCGTTGAACAGGGTTAGTGGCACCACGTGTCGCCGGCTGGCCTTAAACAGGGTTAGTGGCACCACGTGTCGCCGGCTGGCCTTGAACAGGTTCAGTGGCACCACGTGTAGCCTGCTGGCGTTGAACAGGGTTAGTGGCACCACGTGTAGCCGGCTGGCGTTGAACAGGGTTAGTGGCACCACGTGTAGCCGGCTGGCGTTGAACAGGGTTAGTGGCACCACGTGCCGCCAGATGCCCATATGGAACTATGCCTCACTGATCGGGGGGGGTCTGGTGCTGTGCCCGCTGGCCCGGATTTGGGGTCACTGCCATTCATGACTCAGGACACAGTTTCACATATGGGACCTACTGGTCTGAAGAGTAGGCCTAAGGCGGCAGTGGAGTACGTCAACGTGAAAGGAATAAAGCGGGCCTGTGTCATGGAGGCCGTGATGGTCTGAGGTGGCTGACAAGGTCGCTGAACTCGGGCTTGGAGCTTGCGCAGGCACGTGGTGGGCCCTCCTTGACACACGCCGGTGTCGGCGGGTGATCAGTGTGGCCTGGCTGCGCAGGGGCAGGCCTGACGGGTTCGTGGTCCAGCGTTCTGGGGTCCGGCAGGCGCACAGCATCGCTGGCAACTCCGCTCACGAGGACGGCATCGGCCTCGTGGCGGGGTGGGAGGCGCCGCCCTGGCAGGGACGTGGGTCTTTCCGGAAGAGGACCACGCCCAGGCCTACGTGCTTTTTATTCACACCCCTACGCTGGCGTGGCGTACGCCAGGCCATCCCACTCCGGTGACGCTTAGGGGGAGGCGTAACAGGCAACATTTCCGCGAGGTCCCCCACTGGCTGGGGTGACATGGTTGCGTCCACTGTCCACTACACTCCATACACCAGCAGTGTATGTCGCCATGGATAGGGGTGTATTCTGCATACTGCGGTGTGTCCAGCACTTCTCCGCCACCCATGGCATTGTGTACTTTCCCAATCATGGTTCAACTGCATCCTTCACACATGCCTGTTTGCCACCTCTCCCCACAATCGGCTATTATGTGGCTGAGGTGCCATGCCGTTGCTGGCTCATGTTCAGGGCTTGCCCATGTGAACATTGTAAGTTGTTCTGTCGTGTCTGGTCGGTGGGCATGTTGTTGTGCCTGTTGTATGTGATTTTGTGACGTGTGCATTGCCAGAGTTGTGAGTTGCATGGTTGTGGAGTTGAGGTATGTGTGGTGTTCATTTGGATTTTGCCAAGGGGTTGTGCATTTCCCTTGTTGCCATCCTGGGAACGCTGGTTGATGATGGACTGTCGGAGGATGTAGGTATCATGCACACTGGCTGTGTATTTGAAGGCGACATTGTTGGGGGTTCCACGGTGTTCTGTTGTTGCCTGCACATTGATGTGAAACGTGTGCTTCCTATTGCGGTGATTGTGTGCTGTGTCACCAGGGGGCACAGGTAGTACATGTGTGCTGTGTATTGCCCCGACACGTGCGTGCATCCTGCTTGAGGGTATGGTCCTTGCTTGGTCTCCAGCGGATCCGGCGCATTGTGTTGTACGTATGGGGAATGGGGTGCCAGGGTGATGGTGATGTCCAGGACAGGTGTGGGGGACTTGGATGTGGCTGGCTGTGAGACTCCTCCGACCCTGGTGGGTGTTAGTTGGGGTGTACCAGGGGCCAACAGGTGCAGCCAAGCCTGCAGCTTTGTGTGGGGTGGGATGTTGGTTGTCCGCTGTGTTGGTGCCGTAGGCCTGTTAGGCGATGATGGTCAAAATGCGCAGAATGTTTGTCACTTTCAGCCTGTAGTGGACGGTGACATTGTCAGATGTTGGGTCTGTGGGGCTGGTAAGCTTCCTCGGGGTCCGCTGTCCTTGTCTGTGCTGCGTCTGTGGTGGTCCGAGGGGGGGGGATGTTCTGGGTGTGGGTTGGGGTCCCGGGGTGGTGGGTGTTGTGGCCCTCTTGGGTGTCTGGGCCGCATGATGAGTGGCTCCATGGCATCTGTTGCCCTTCGGTTGTGGCCCTGGGCTGTGCTCCCTTTTGTGGTGCTGGCTGCCGTCCGACTTTACACCAGGTCAGAGCAGGTGTAGATTTCCTGGTGCTAACGCGCCTTATCGCCTGTTTTGTGTTTTTATCGCCGATGTGGCTGGTCGTTGTGAATGTTGAGGTGTGATGTTGTCGCGCCTTTTGGCACGGGAACGCCCACTCTGCATCTCATTAGCGATAGTTGCGCGGGTCATCTGTGGCGATGTTTTTTGCGGCTGCTATCGCGGGTAAACTGGTGCTGTTGGCTGTTAACACTGGCTTGTGAATGGGGGGGTAAATTTATCACGACTTTGGCTGCGATAAGGTGCCGTTAATTCGGCGATAGCTCCTTGTGAATATGCCCCTATGTTTTCCCTAACACTCGAACAACTAAGGGGAATGGGCCTCCTGTTATTGCTGTTACTAGAGCTCGAGCGGATCTCTGTGTGAGCAGTATTGGCAGTATTCCTGTGGGAAAAAAGTGACTGTACTTTACTGTTGAACATTACTGGAATGAACAATAGCAGCTTTTTGTCCTCACACAACACCTATTTTATTTGCGGAAGTAAAGCTTATTACCATCTACCTATTGGTTGGTCGGGAAGCTGCTACGTGTCCTTTTTGCTTCCACCTGTGTTTTTGGCACCTGCATCCTACCATAAAGACTATAAACTGTATAATGACATTTCCAAGAACAGATTCAAAAGGACAATAAACAATGATGAGGTGGATCAAACTGATATTGCACTACAGCAGTATATTGACTTTAATTTGGGACTATTCTTCTTTGTTGGAGCGGCCTTAAACAGTAGAAAAATAAGGCGCTTGACACGTGTTGTAGAGGCTGTAACCAATCAGACAGCAATGGCGCTTGGAAATATCACAGAAGAACTACAAATTGCGAGAATTGTGGTGCTCCAAAATAGGATGGTCCTTGATGTCATCCTGGCCGACCATGGTGGAGCATGTCGCATCATCGGGAGTAGCTGCTGTGTCTGTATCCCTGATCACGCCCCTTCTGTTTTTGACGCAATTTCAAGTTGCACAAAATAGCCACTGAAATCCATCAGGATTCAGGAACTTGGACTTTGACTGGATGGCTATGGAACATGTTTACTGTATGGGGCTGGAAGCTATTGTCAGCCTTATGTATATTTCTTGCTATTCTTTTCACTTGTTGCCTATGTATTCAATGCGGCCAAATGCTTTGTTCCCTTTGTCTTTCTACTTGCACCTCGTGTATACTGGCTAAACAAAATGTTAAGAATGTAAATGCCCATTAGCAAGTGATCAAGAAATTAATGAATTAATGTAGATAGATGTACATGATATTTACCGTACTCCTTATAAAGCCTAGAAGATGTCTTCAGCATATGCTAAAAGGGTCATCGGTGGAAATCTGAAATAATTTCTGTTAGCATAGGCTGAAGCCATCTTGTTTGTGGCATCCATTTTGTTAGCTATGTAATTCTTCCATCTTCACTGTTGCTTGCCCTTCTATTCTGCTTGTGTCATCAACTCTAGTTAACTCCTTCTGTACTGAGCTAAAAGCAATGTGCTGAGCAAAGGCCTGTAGCTGCTAGAATGCACCTGGCTAAAGATATAACTGTCAACTGTTTTCTACTGTTGTAAGCAGTTCTGTTCCCCCTCCCACTCTGCTGACTAAGTGATCTCCCATCTGCCCATGTTTGTAGGTAGTTATTCCTGTGTATGCTTGTACCTTCTATTTGTAACTACATGCTTACTCTGCAACAAACTCTGTATATAAGCACCATGGTCTGTGACTTCAGTGTACTACCTCAGGCAGCACTTGAGAGTGCTGTGTGGACGTAGTACCACTCATGAGTGATCAATAAACTTGTTATTTGAATTCCAGCTTCAGTGCCAATCTCTATTTTGTTGGTCTACGGACCCGTGGACAAGAGAAGGGTGACCCCTGCACCGGTGTGCTCATCAAAAAGCACATTTCCACACCTACTCTAGAAGATTCTTTCATCGACTGGATTGATGGTTGAGAGTAAAGCAAAGATGGTGTTTAAGGTGTGTCTGACAAAGTGGGTGTGTCTGAAAATCAGCTCTAGTGGCAGCTGCTTGAGCACTCCCAGGTTAGCAAGCAGAGCTTACAGTACATTAGCTCTGCAATGTCAAGCCAGGTGTTCAGGTGATGGAGTATACATAGAGTGTAAAGATCCAGACTGATAGTGGAGATCAAGTTCAAAAAGTCTTCTGTGAAAGTGCAGTTCGAAGTTGGGGGACTAAAAATCAACAGGAAGGTGAGAACACCAGGAAGGAGAGGGAGCAATTGATAATGATTCACTTTCTGCAGCTAAGAAGTCGAGGACACCAGAAATTGTTTAAAAAAAGTTTATTATATATGACACCAACCTTTTCCTCAGAGTCCTTCTTAGAGTGGTAGGGAATGAACCAGGTATCCATGAAGATGACCTCGAGGAGCATAGGGGTTGCAACCTGGCTTATCCAATTTTCTGTAATGAACAAGATTTCCAAGTCTGAACCACAAAATAGGGCGAAAACAAGCACTGGTGCTTGATGTCCTATCTCACAATAATGAGAATGCAAATGAAGGGCCATTTGAAATGATGAGGAGGTAAAAAGAGAGGGGAGAAGGGAGAATGGAGTGATTGTGGAGATGGGTGGCAACAGGGAGCAAGTACGAAGGGGGTTAAGAAGGACTCAGCATTAAATACACTTAAGAGAGATTCAACAGATTAGTGGGCGAGTGAAGAAGGATAGTTTGGATGGTAAGGAACAGTATGGTGTGGACTTTATCAGTGACTGACAGACCTGTTATTCTTCTCTTTTGAGGAAAACAAATCAGTGCTAACTACTGATCGGCCCCACATGAGGTTTATTACTGGTAACTCAACCTGCAGACAAGGCGGGGGCGGATGTTGCCTGGCCTGAAGATGGCCACGCTCTGAGCGAGCTCCTTCGGCCGCACTAAATATCCTACTCAATCCTGCGCATCTAACAGACGCCACAAGTCTGGAAAGCATCGTCTAGCATAAATAAGTCATGTACGCCACGGACGACAAAGAAAATGCCCCACAAGACAAAAGGTGAGGGGAAGAACAGCGAACTGGCAGAGGCCGAGAAAGAGGCTACAGACTTGGCGGCGGTGGGCAGTGCACAGAGGCCTCAATCCTGAAGGAAGCATGAGCAGGACTTGAAGCTGACACCGGGATCGGAACCTGCGATCCGGCGAGGCTGGGTGAGGCACACGGGCGGAGAGCACGCAACTATAGCGGAGAAGGGCCCAGTGCCTGCCCGACCGCTGTAAGGAGGTAAGAGCGTATCGCTGGCTGCGGGCTGCGCAAGGCCCATTGAGCGGCCTGTAAGCGGCCAAACCATAGACAAGAGGTGCAGAGAGGAGCGCAGGGACCACGTGGAGAAGCCATTACTCAGGGGACAGAGGGAAACGCTGCAAAGAGCACAATAAGGCCAGGGGCACGAGAGCCCAGAGCTAGGACTACCCAGGCCGCGGAAAACGGCACAAGCACTCCAACTAGCTCTGCGTGCCCTACAACCATGTCACGGTGCACTGGCAGGGCAGACAACGGCGACAAGTAGTGGAGCGGAGGGCTGGTAATGAACAGTGAGTGGGGCAGTGCTGAAGAGTGAAGCTCGCAGCAAACAACAGACTGGAACCGGTGGCAAAGTAAGCAGAAGGCATAGAGCAGGAGCGGCCCCGGGAGTGGCATTGCTTCGAGATATTGGGAATAGTGACACTTCCCCCTCACAGAGCAGTGGGTGAAAATGGGCAAAACTGATAAAACGCAGCCCAAATTGCACTTTGAGCAGCATAGGGCCCCCAGCACACGCAAAGATGATCAAGAAGAAGCTGGGATGGAGGCAGAAAATGCAGACACAGCGCTGGGGAGTGATCTACGCCAGATACTCTCCACCATGCAGTCTACCCTAACCACGATAGATGGATAAATAGCCACACTAACATACAGGGTTGACAGACTGTCTTAGAGTATGGACAAACAAGTTGAGAGAATGGACATGGTGGAGCGTAGAGTGTCTGACAATGAGGACGCCCAGGGCAAGATAGAGGACTCCCAGAGACAGCAGGAAAAGGCGATAGCTGGGCTGCAAGCCAAAACAGAAGAATAAGAAGCACGCTCAAGAAGAAGCAACCTCAGAATTATAGGTATTGCCGAGACCATCAATATGGCAATATGGAGAGATTTGTGGAACAGCTGGTAACAGAGGTACTGGGCCACAACACTTTTTCTGACCTGTTCGTAGTAGACAGAGCCTACAGATCATTAGCCCCCTGCCCGCCACAAGGGACAAGACCGCACCCTATAATAGCGAAAATCCAGAATTATAGAGATCGGGACGCAGCTCTGAGGCGATTCAGGGAGCTAAAGACACTCAAATATGAGGGGACAGAGATCTCATTATATCCCGACTTCATGCCACAAGTACAAGAAGCCCAGAAGAAATTCCTACCAGCAAAGAGGAAACTACAGCTAACGACTATACCCTATGCTATGCTATATCCAGCACGCTTGAAAATAACTGTGGACGGTGCACAGAAAATCTTCGGTGACCCAAAAAGCTTGCATCAATACCTGCAGCAGCAAGAGCGGGCAGGGAATAGACGCAAATCTCCACGTGGTGAAAATGGTGACCAGACGGCGTACTCCAATTTAGATGATCCGGAGTAAAAGGAGTCATAAAGACTATGATCAAACCCGAGCAGACAAGCTAGGAACCCTTGTGCAAAATGTGACAGGACAGAGAGGAAGAGTAAACATACTGGATATAAACGTTGATTAGATGTGCATGCTGATTTAATAATACGGCTCTCTCTGCACCTTGTGCGGAGAGGTCCGGTGGGCTGCTCATGCCCCTACGTGTGAACCACAACACAAGTGTTACGGGGGGATTGTTTGAAGGGAGGGGGAGGGCAGTTGTTAGGGGAGGGGTACACAGTAGGGGAAAATGTCTTTGACGCGATTGGGGCGCTGAAGTGGGAGAGTGCAGGGGGGTTGGTTGCTGATGGGACACAACGCATGGCAAAAGGGCATTGCCATGATTAGTAACACTATAGTATGCATGACACAGAACCAGATACGCTACAAGACTCACAAACAGATAGATGACATGGCTGTATAGATCACTGACGCTAATCACGTGGAATGTAAGGGGCCTAAATAATCATCGAAAAAAACAGACAAGTGCTAGCATACCTAGATAGCCACAATATACATATAGCACTGCTCCAGGAGACACACCTTATCAAACACTCTGAAATGAGCATTGGAACTAGATGGGCGACGACGCGCATAGCCTCCTCATACTCCTCGTATGCACGAGGGGTTCTCCTATTGGTGAAAAAGGGGACCCTGTTTACGGTGAAGTATATAAAAACAGATACACAAGGACGATATATAATCATTCAGGGCGATTGCAGTGGCACACATTTGACACTGGTCAATATCTATGCCCGAAATATAGACGACCCGGGTTTTTTTGCACATATTTGGGCACAACTGCACGAGTTAACATCAACTGCGATTATATGGGGAAGGATTTTAACACATGCATAGACACAATATTAGACAGAAACACACAAACTGTCAGACACAAAAATCAAGCTGCTAAAGTGCTAAGAGAGGGAATGCAGGAACAGGGTTTGGTGGACTTTGTAGTAATGTGATATGCATGCGAAGCTGATTCCAGCAGCGCTGCATGAGGCTTAATTGAGGTGAAGCTAGTTCCAGCGGCGTTGCCTGAAGTTTTTAAAAAGAAAGCAGTATCTGCAGCTGACATCGTTGAAGTTGAGGTGCCCCTGACGGTAAACCGGTGAGAGTGGCTGCGCTCTGAAGTGCCGCTCTGAATCTGGTTTTTATTATGTCCTCATGAAGACAACGATGATGCAGTGAGTAACTGACCTGATAATGTTACTCTAGTTCATGCGCTGTGCTTTTGGAGCTGAGCGAAGGTGATCGGAAGTGTTTGAGCACACATTCCCGTATCGCGATATTTCCTTTTTTTTGCTTTCACGTCTGAAATTGTATTGAATGTGGGCGCCCATGCGCAATGCACATCGCGCATGTCGGCCATTTTGAGGTCAGGCATTAACAATCGTTACGATTGACTCGTTGTAAACAGCTGCGCATCTGGTTTATATAATACGCTGATGCACACAGCTTTGCCATCATTTGGTGTGTTTCATTTGGAATACAATAAACAAATATCACAAGAAAGAAACAATATTGAAGACATTTCTGTAACAATATAACAGTCATGACAACAGAGAGAAAAGTAACAATAAATATGCATTCTAACAACCATGATGAGGAAAATGATACAGGAAAGATATCAAGTACTGTTTTTAGAAGACCACTGCCCTTTGACCTCTCAGAACAACAGAATGTCGCTCAAAGGTGGGAAAAATGGATAAGAAGGTTTGAACATTTTCTAAATGCAACATGTAAAAATCATACCGATGAACAAGCGAAAGATCTTCTGCTCAATCTTGTAGGAGATGAAGTAGAGGATTTGATAATCACATTCCCGCAACAAGAGCGAAACACTTATAAAGGGCTTCTGAAATGTTTAAATGATAAATTTGATCCTCACAGAAACTTAGACTTTGAAAGGTATAATTTCAATATGGCATGTCAAAAAGAAGATGAAACGATGGATGATTTTGTTACTAGGCTAAAGAAATTAGTAACATTTTGTGAATTTGATAAATTCAACAATGAGGAAGCAATAAGGTTAAGAATAATACAAGGTTGTAATTCAAAGAAATTCAGAAAAAAACTCTTAGAGAAGACATATGATCTACAAGAAATTTTGCATATGGCAAGAACAGAATTACGAGCAGAAAAACATGCTATGAATATGGAAGAAGGAAGGATGTAAACCTTAGAGCAAGTAAGACAAATGTCACAAAAAGTGAACAATGAAAAAACAAACGGAGACGTTATAAAGAAAAGAGATTATGTTACAGGTGCGGATTTCAATTTCCTCATCAAAAGTTCTGCCCAGCCATGGGACAACAATGTAAAGAATGTGGGAGATACAACCACTTTGCAAATATGTGCAAGTTCAAGAAAGAAAAAAAGGAAAACTGGACCAAGAAAGAAAATGGAAATAAGCAGTTTAGTGCAAAAAAGAAAAATGAAAATGTGAAATATATAAGAGAAAGAATTTGAACATAGTGAAAGGTTATATATGATGCAAGAAGGAAGTGAAATTCAACAACTCAACATGGTTAGGAAAGAAGATATCAAAAAGACAACCTCAGTTGATTTGTTAGTAGGTTCTCAAAAAGTACCTTTTGTCCTAGATAGTGGAGCAACATGCAATATAATGTGTGTAACTGAGTATGCAAAAATGTCTGAACAGCCTCCTCTCAAACCATCGAATGTAAGCGTTTTTCAATGGGGAGCTAAGCATCCTGTCTCATGTCTAGGAAAGTTTGAAGAAGTTTTAAAACATCGAGAAATAAGTAGTAAAGAAGAAATACATGTCTTACAAGGAGAAGTTCAAGGACCATGCTTGTTAAGTAAAATAACTGCTCAATTCATGGGGTTACTAGCATTAACCTGTAATCTAACAACTGATCATCCTGTTCTCCGGTAATATCCAAAATTATTTGATGGCATAGGAAAGTTAAAAGATAAAACAATCACCTTACATATAAATGAGGCGATAAAACCTGTAGCGCAAACTCACAGAAGAGTTCCAGTTCATATGCAAGCAAAAGTTGAAAAAGAGATTAAGGCATTACTGGAACAAAATATAATTGAAAAAGCAACAGGCCCAACACCGTGGGTATCTCCCATCGAAATTGTACCCAAAAAAGACACTGAAGATATTAGGATGGAAGCTCATATATGCATGTCCCAATAAAACATTAAAGAACTTGCCTGGTGTTTGAAGCAAGTCAATATAGACTTGTGGAGAGTACAGTATCCGAACAAACGGGAAGGAGCGTGCACCTCCCTCACACACAACTCCTGGTCTAGAATAGACTACTGGCTAGGGACCAGGGAGGTGAGCACTTGGACGAAGTCGATAGAGCATATGCCGAAGACACTATCAGACCATGTCCCGATAAGATTAGAACTACTATTGCCCACACATACACCTAGACAGTTCACGTGGCGCTTTCCATCAGAGGTGCTGTTAGACCAAGTGTTTAAAGTAATGTCAGGAAGGCAATTATAGAATTCTTCAAGCATAATACAGGCTCAGTGTCAAGTGCGAGCACACTGTGGGAAGCCTTTAAGGGGACTCTTCGGGGTGTCTATATAGGTAAGGGAGCAGGCGTTCTGAAAGATATTCGCCAACAGTTATGCATGCTCGAGAGAGACACCCAAGAACTAGAGAGAGAGTATGAACAGATACTAGAGCCAGCTCTGCTGACCAAGATACGAGCAAAGTTGGTGGACCGAGAACTGTGCTTTCTCACACGTAGACACACAGCACACAAGTATGGGGAAGGTGGAAGGCCTGGACGCACACTAGCGCAGAAGTTACGAAACAGATGAGCGCCCACACAAATAATACAAATAGTGAATGAGCAAGGAAAAACACGACATGACACCCCATCCATTCTTAAACCTTTTACGGAATATTATGCACAACTATATTCAACGCACTTACAAGCCACAGAGGAAAAGTTAGAGGACTATCTGCATGATATTGCTATAGCCTGGCTCTCAGATGGGTAAAGGGAGTATCTTATGCAGCCTATCACAGAGGAAGAGATCAAAGATGCCATATGAACTCTCCCTAAAGGTAAAGCCCCGGGCACGGACGGGTTCACTGGAGAGTTTTATAAGGAATTTGAGGAGCTACTAGTGCCGCAATTAATGCTAATGTACGAGGAAGCGTATGAACAGGGCCTTCTCCCCTCGACGCTCAGAGAGGCATTACTTATTACTATACTCAAACCAGATAAAAATTCCGAACTTTGTGAATCATATAGGCCACTGTCACTCATAAATATAGACATTAAAATATTGGCAAAGATACCGTTGACTAGATTGCAGCCTTTAATGTAGAACCTAGTATTGCCAGATCAATCTGGCTGTATACCCACCAGGTCAACTACCCAAAATTTACGGACTCTGTTTACTTTATTCCATCAACTAGACCCAGAACTACAGGCAGCAGCCGCTTTATTAGATGCAACGAAGGCGTTCGACTCGGTGGAATATATGTTTGCAATATTGCGAAGAATGGGACTACCCCAGACATTCCTCCGCTGGGTTAAACTGCTTTATACGGAACCAATGGTAAGACTGAGGGTGACTGGAAATACAGCGGAACCATTTGCTATTACTAGAGGAACGCGGCAGGGCTGCCTGCTGTCACCACTACTGTTTGCTCTGGCGCTGGAACCACTAGCGTGTAAGATACGACAGCAGCACGCTGACACAGCACTGAGATTTAGAATAAGATCCCTTAATATATCGATGTACGCAGATGACATGGTCCTGTATATACGAGAACTGGTAAATAATCTGCAACCATTGCTAAGGGAAATAAATTAAATATGAGTGAGTCTCAGGACTGAGTGTAAACTGGGCCAAATCGGTGGTTATACCACTGATCCCCTGCACAAAGCAATGTATTACCGAATTCCCTTTGGTTTGGAGCACGGAGCCTGTTAAGTATCTAGGGATCTGGGTTCATAGAGATCCGGAAATAGTTGTTCAGGAGAACTATGGCAAAGCACTGTCGAAACTAGAAGATCAGATAGCCCACTAGATCTGATTACCGTTATCTCTTGCAGATAGGATTGCAATTCAAAAAATGATCATCCTGCCCAATTATTATATTCATTTATAAATATACCCATCCCCCTACCGCAGCATTTTTTCACAAAATTGAGGTCCCAGCTAATCACCTTAACATGGGCAGGACGCAAACCAAGAATCAGATGGGAAGAACTAACACGCCCGTATGCACAGGGCGGGTTTGGAGCGCCAGATATGTACTTATATTACCTAAGCGCGCAAGCACACTTAGCGCACTATTGGCAAAAACCACGTGAGTATATTCCACACGTTGCTATAGAAGCAGACAAAGCTTTCCCGATACCGCTCTCAGCTCTAATACTACAGAGGAAAACGAAATACTCACGAATGGCAATAAACCGAGTGTAGAACACGATAAAAGCATGGCATAAATTGGCGCAGCAGGCACATAAGGAACCACTATATGCTCCCGTATTGCCCCTATCACACCACCCAGACATCACAGTCATGCAAGAGAGAAAGGCACAGAACATATTAGCGGAGGTGGGATTACACAATATGGGGGACATGTTCAGGAATAAAACGTTTATACAATAAACGGAGATGGGTACAGGAAGTACACAGACCCCATTACATCTTTTTACTTACATGCGACTGCGACAAGTCACTAAAGTGATATATGCATCCTTCCCACAAGAGCCGCCTGTACTGCAGGCGCTACCAACTCTTCTCACTTCACCCACACAAAAACAATTAATAACTAAACTCTATACTGCAGCACAGCAGGAAAAACACAGAAAAACAAAGAGGGCGTTAGAGAGATGGAACGGAGCATTAAACACATCAATATCCGAGGCTGACTGGGGCACATGTTGCGCATTTACTAAGCTGCTTACACCAAACTGTAACCTACGCATTATTAATTTTAAATTCGTGCAAAAGATGTACTATACGCCAGTGCAACTGTACAAATATGGATTAAGAACCAACGCTAATTGTAAACGATGTAGACATATGGAAGCAGATTTTCTACATGTTAGTTGGGCATGCGCTCCCATCCGAGAGTACTGGAGGGAGGTGACAGAAACATTGGGTAATAGGTTGATGGAGGCGGTACCTAATGCCCCACAGGTGTGCCTTCTGGGCCTGGTAAAGACTATGGGGCATATTCTCAAGGAGCCATCGCCAATTTATCGGCACTTTAGCACCGCAAAAGTGGCGATAGCCTTATCGCCCCATTCACAAGCTGGTGCAAACTGCCGACATCGACAGTATTCCCGCGATAGCTGCCGCAAAACACATCGCCACGGATGAGAGCGACAACTAACGCTAATGATATGCAGAGTAGGCGTTCCCGTGCAAAAACACACAAAAACACCACTTCGCGACATTCCCAACGAGCAGCCAGATCAGCGATGCGATCGGAAAACAGGCGATAAGGCGCGTTAGCAGCAGGTATTCATCACCTGCCTCTCACTGGTGTTAAGCAGGATGCCAACCTGCAGCATGAAAGGGAGCCCAGCCTAGAGCCACATCTGAAGACCAACAGATGCCATGGAGACAATGATCATGCAGCCTGGAGACCCAAGAGGGCCACAACACCCACCGCAACCACCCCCCGGACCCTCCCCCCCAGGTCATGAAGTCCAGCAGTCAACGTTAGTGGAAAAACAGAACTTTATTACAAATACATAAACAACAAGACGAAAAGCTCAGCCAACGCGTTCCATTCCCAACGGAGAACTTCACCAGGGCAACGTGTGGATCTAAAAACTGTAAATGCTGCGGGAACTCCCCAATACCATTCCACATCCCGAAAACAGTAGTCAAAAACCTGTTGGAGAAATGGTGGCAATGGTCAAGCGTCCTCATAGTCACAAACGTAATCTGGCACAGTGTATTGCACTTGGAAAAACCAGAATGCATACAGGTACGATGAAACCAGTCCAAACATACTGTAACAGAATTCCGTGTGCTCGTAACCTCCGCAGGAAAGAAAAGGAAGGTTACGACCACACAAACATCTGTTACGGTCTCATCATGCAGGATTCATCATACCTGTAAACATCACGGTTTGTATCATCTTGATACCCCTGCACCTTCACTTCCCCCACGCTGTGCATGAACAGCTGGAGACCATGCAAGGGAATTACGCCATAGCTGCCTTACCGCACGTGTCGGGGGCAATTGACTGTACACATGTACCACTTGTGCCCCCTGCCGACCCTGCACACCATAACCGCCACAGAAAGCACACCCATTCCATCAATGTGCAGGCGATAGTGGACCACCGGGGACAGCTCCCCAATGTCGTTGCCAACTTCACAGGCAGTGTGCATGATACATACATCTTCCGACAGTCCATCATCAACCAGCGCTTCCAGGATGGCACCCCTGGCAATGCACTGCTCATTGGTAAGTACTAACTGAACACACCACATACCTCAACTCCACAATCACACAACTCACAACTGTGGGAGAGCACACGTAACAAAATCACATACAACATGCCAACCAACAGGCCCAACTACCGGACACGACAACACAAGTAACCGTGGTAACAGGGGACAGACATGTAGACAAACCATCCACAAAGACAGAGCCCCTCTGCCACACAATTGCAGAATGTGGGGAGAGGTGGGAACCAAGAATGTGCGAAGGAGGCAAGTGACCCAGCAATAAGAAAGGACACAATGCCAAGTGTGGCGGAGATGTGCTGGCAGACTGCAATATGCAGAGCACAGACAGGTCCATGTGGACATCTACTGCTGGTGTCCGTAGTGTAGTGGACAGTGGACGAAACAGGTTACCCCAGGCAGCGTGGAAGACCTTGGACATGTAGCCATGTGGTCCCCCCCCTGTAAGCCTGAGCGGAGCGGCCTTGGCCGCCGTATGTCACGAATGAATAGCCCGGGGCCCTGGGCGTGGTCCACTTCCAGGATGGCCACCACAGTAACTACTGCGTGTGCCTCTGTGTCCGCCATATCGTGACCCTAGGCCTACACACACGTGCCCGACCACATTCAACGGCCGTATTCACACTGGAGACGAGGTGACTATGTCCCAAGCCAACCCGGGTACATCTCGTCAGCGCATGCAGGTTCGTGTCTGCCAGGGCGGCGCCCCCCACCCAGCCACGTGGCTGCCACCGTGACCGGTGGTGCCTGTGCGATCCTGTGCGCCTGCTCCACCCCGGCCCAGGTCCCCAGACCGGTCCACCGCCCAGCGATGACTGCCCGCCCCTGGGCACCCAGGCCTCAATGCTCACCTGCAGCCACCGGCGTGTCTCCAAGAGGGCCCTCCATGTGCCGGTGCAACCTCCTCAGCCGATCGCTGGATTCCGCGCCACAGGCCCCCAGCACACCCTGTAGCACCTCGGAGTCATGTGTGTGCTGACTGCTGACTGCTGCCTGCGCGTACACTGCGGTCCAGCAGGGCTCACAGTTCAATTCGAGTCTTGATTCGCTGGACGCTGTATCGAGGCCAACGCATCATTGCCGGCTGCACACCCGCTCAGCTCTTCAGGTGGGCCTACCTCAGTGCACTGCAAGTCACCGTCCCGTGGGGTAGGCCCGTGCCGGATGCAGGCCATCGGGTGCCACTAACTCTGTGCAACGCAAGTCACAGCCCCCTCATGATTGAGTCTCGTGGTGCGGACGCCATCATGTCACCTCCGGCAGTGGGGGATGTGCTGTGGTGGGCCCCTTTTATTGGCAGGGTCACATGTCCCATGACGCCTGTGCTGGATGGGTGTGGTGTGGGTGTAAACCAGCCCTCAGGGAGTGGCTGTGGCATGCTGACAACTAGACCAGTGACCAGCAGATCACTATGGGGAAGACCTGGGACATGTAGCTGTGTTGTCACCCCCTGTGAGCGTAAGCGGAGTGGGCTGGGCTGGGCTGGCGTATGCCAGGCCAGCGTAGGGGTGTGAACAATGAGCCCGGGGCTCTGGGCGTGGTTCAGTTCTGGACTGGACACGGAAGTAACCATTGCGTGTGTCTCCGTTGTAGTGTCTGCGCCACCCGGACCGCAATCGGCAATGTTGCACCATGTGACCCAAGCCCCACAACATTTGCAAAATGGACGTGAGGGGGAATCAGTGACCCGACATTCATCCATACTGTCATACTTGAAGGTTCATAGACATGACACATCTGTGTGAATTTGAATGTTTTATTCACATTCATTGGAGAGTAGCAGCTGGAGCAGTACAGAGCCATGCACACCCCACTTGACATTGTTGCCCCGTGGAGGGCCAGCCAGAGTCCATTAGGGAAGGACAAGTTCATCGGAAGAGGAAGAGTTCAGTCCACAGTCTGATTGCTGTGTCATTGGTAACCAAACAGTATATGGCAGTCTATGTCGAGGTCCAAGGTGAGTGCCGCAGAGTGTATCGGGGGACAGTGGAAGGCGATGATGCAAAGGGCCGAACCAAGCAAAAACAGGCCATATGGCGGAGATGAATGCTACCGCCTCCTCATTACCACAACGGCAGTCTCATCCACGTCATCGTCCCCTGATGTGTGATGTGCCTCACCTGGCGGTGGTGGTGTTTCGGCTGCAGCACTGTATGGCACTGACACATCAGGGGCCGGAGGTGGATTGTCGGCCGCACTGTGTGGCAGTGACACATCAGGGGGTGGAGATGTGGATGGTGTAGGAGCAGCAGCATTCATCTGCGCCAGGCCTTGTGGCAGCAATGCCATGATGAGGATCTGCAGGGCATGGTAGATCCCAGCTACATCTCACTGATGTGCAGCCGTGGCAGCCATCCTTTCCGCCTCCATCCGCACCATGTCCTTCATGAGCCTCCGCATGTGTCCCATCTCCCGGCTGAGATCGCTGGAGCCACTCTGACCAGACAGGTGTTCTTGTCTCCGAGTCAGGACTCCAGCGATGTCAGCCAGGGCTCGTTGGAGACCATGGAGCGGACTGTGGGTGTCCGTTAGGGACTGTAAGTGGTCCCTGATGGGACGTAGACACCCATGGATGGCATCTAGTTTGGCTGCCATGAGGTCGAACCCTGCCCGCACCTGATCAGCCATCTCCTTCTGGCCCTCTAACACACGGCGTTGGAAGGCCATGTGTTGTTCGTGGGGGGCCTGGGAGACAGCCGGGTGGTGGGTGCCTCCTGCTGTGTTGTGTGTGCAGGGGGTAGGGTCTCCTCGATGCAGCTGGGCTGCCCTGCTCCTGGGGGTAGGGTGCCGAAGCTGTCCATGAGCTCTTGGAGGGCATCGGTGTCGAAGGTGGGGAGGTCCTCCTCGTCATCAGTGAGGAGGTGTTCGGTCTGCTCTGCAGGAGTAGATGATTCTCCCTCTGCAATGTAAAGGGGAGATGCAGTTTAACAGTGTGTTCCATGTATATTCACGCATTGGCCAAGTTTCAAAACAGACTGCATGACAATGTACATTGTGACTGTTTAGGATGTGCTGCCTATTTGAAGCGGGACAGTGGACATATGTGCACCTTCAGGGATGTAGGGTTGTACTTGTCCATTATTATGTCACAGTTTCCTGCTATGCCAAATGTGATTGGCCAGTTTCTACACACATGTGGCAGCAGTTGTGTCCTCTGTTCTGTTGTAAAAGTGTTGCAGCTTGTACCACATTGTTGTCAATGTTGATGTGCTCTGATTCTTGTGTGTGTGCTGCATTGTGGGAGAGTCGCCCCTGCAGCTCCGACTTTGCTTGGCCTACTCCCTTTCAGGCGGTGTGCCTTTGACTTCTGTGCTTATGCAGTGCTGAGATGTTGCATACTTGGGTACATTGGGCTCTTGGTGGGAGTTGGGACTCTTGGGCATGGTTTGTCCGCAGATGTCTTGTTGCCGTCAGGGGTTGTTGGTGCACGTGGATGTGTCAGTGTGTGACCTGCTCCTATCCGGATGTGGACCACACTCAGCCACCTCGGTGTCATGGCGTGCAACATGTCATGATGAGTGGCCTGCAGACATGCTCATCGTCATGCAGTGTCACTTGCATTGTCAGTGGAGATCACGGATCCGCAGCTTTGCTGGGTTCAGCACATGTGCATGGGTTTGTTGTGAAATTGGTGTGGTGTGGGGAGGGCCCCCTCTGGGCACATTGTGGACGGGGGACTACTTGCTGTTACTGTGTGTGCTGCAGTATGGCAAGGAGATCAGGGACATGATCCAGAGTCATTGTGGTTGTGCAGTGTGCTATACTTCATTGTGCATGTGTGCCATTGTGCCCATCTCCCCGTCCCCCAGTCCCTGGTGGTTACTCACCCTGTTGCTGTTGTGTCAGGTCATGTTGAGCAGTGTCCGGTCCCCCGACTCCTGCCACCGTCTCCACACTGATGACTGTGGACACCAATTCCTTCATCTCATCCAGCTCCTCCTGTGGCGCAGGACTCCCACCCCCAGTCTGCATTGCTGCTTTGCGGTTGTCTGCGAGTTTCTGCTTGGTTTTGCGCTTCACATCATTCCAGCGCCTCTTGACCTCGTCCAGTGTCCTCCTCAGCACTCCGACTGCATTCACCTTGTCCACGATGGACTGCCATATTCCATTTTTTGTTGCCAATGACACAGTGGAGGTGACGAACAGATGTTGATGGTGTTCTATCACCTCCGTAATCAGGATCCTGTTTTCCTGCTCACTGAACCGCGTCTTCCTCTTCTTCTTCTCCTTGCCCTTCCCTGACCCCGAGGTACCAGGCTGGTCCTCCGTGGGGCTTGTGGGGTCCGGGTTGTCCTCTGTACTTGCTACTGCTGCCTCCATTGTGCTTCGCAGTTGTTATGTGGTTTTTTTTGTTGGTTTTTTTGCTGCTTTTATTGTGATTTTTCCCGCCTGACGTGGAAATTGCAAGCCTGGCGCTGCTTGTCGCCGATTTTTCTATCGCGGTTGGGCCCATCGCAACTTTTTTCACATTCGGGTTTCCTTTTTTATCGCCGTCGCGGTGATTGTATCGCGGACATTTGAGGGGTTATCGGGATACTATCGCATGTTACCACCGTGTTGGGAATATGACGTTGACACAGAGTTATTTTCCCGCAATAGACGGCGATATGAGAAATTGAGTTTGCCTATTTTGGCGATGTTTATCGCACGTTCTTGTGAATATCCCCCTCAAAGTCCAGATAATCGAAGGTTAGCCGCAGTGGCATTATTACTAGCAAAAAGGCGTATAGCAATCCACTGGGGCAGTAGAAGAACTCCAAATATAAAAAGCTGAATTAAAGACGTGGTGTACTGTAAGGAACAATTTGCAATATATGAGCTACCCATACCTTCAAGACCAAAGGACATATGGGGCCCCATTATCCAATACATGCAAACACTGGAACATAGATCGCCAGAGGACAGAGACGGGAGTGTATAAGATGAGCAATGAAACTGAGAAAGGCGGGGAAAGGACATAAGTAACCACAAGGAACTGAGTCATACTGTTTAACATTATCGCATGATGAATGGTAATGTACTTTTTTTTTTTTAAAGAGCTATGTGAATGTATGTGTCTAAGGCAGAATAAAATAAAATACAAAAAAATAAACAACAAGCTGGGGAGGAAATCAAAATGCTTTTAAAATGAAGAAAAGGCTTCTCCAATTCACTACATCAAAAGGCTTTTTGGATTTAAATAAAACAAATCTGAGCTGAGATTTCTTTACTACTAAAAAAAAAAAAAACCTGCAGACAAGGCATTCTGTCTAGACCTCAAGTGGTTGGTGAATCTACCTTTACTCTTCCCCATGTGTTTCTGGAGGGTATAATGAACACATAACTCTGTTTCACTGGAAATTATGAAGGAGTAACTTGCAGAAAGATAAAATGAGATTCTGTTCATGAGAGATCTGGACTCTTTCCTATATCTAGTCACCAAAAATCATATAAAAAGGTACAGACCATAAGAATTAGGCTGGTGGACTGTGCTCATGTTATATGTATGCCATTATCCTAATTACATATGATTATGTGACCATGACCCTCCCCCACCTGTAGCCTAGAACCAATGTATTTCATATTAACACTGCTAGGGCTTTTTATAGCAGGCCTATGATTTCACTAGTATGTTATGTTGTTTTTTGCATATCTGTATATTGGCCATGCATTCATGCCTTACTTATTACAATCCTGAAGCAATATGCCCCTAGGCCCACAACATGAGTGCTTCTCACCCGTAAACTTTGTAGGACAAGTTCTCACCATACGTTGTGAGAACAAAGACACCTTTCTCATAGACCTTTTTACCCTATGAGAACTTGTACAAAAGGGCAACATTCTCTGCAGAAGCGCAGAGAGGACTGACCTGTCCCGGGAGCTGCACCTACAAGGACATATAGCATATTACCAGGCACAGCTCATGCAGGATTGCTCTTGGTCTGTGCTAGTTGTTATTATCTTCAAGCTTTTTACAGCTGTGTGGCTCTAGTATCTCACTTATCTTAATTACAGAGCAGCACCATTGTGAACCCACCGATATACCAACTAAAGTGAGAGTTGTCACTGACTGCTCAGCTATACCAAACTAAAACTGTACTAATTCTTGAAGGGCCTCTTCTTTCTGCATGACTACGGGTCATAAATTAGAGTGAACAGAAATAATATGGCAGAGCTAAGGAGTTGGGTCCCAGGTCTGCCGAGTACAGAAAGAGAGAAACAATGAATATGGAGAATAAAAGGATGGAGAAACAGGCAAATAGAAAATGCCAGGTACATTAGGGTAAGAAAGAAAAAGTAAGGAGTAAATAAGACCAATGAGGAGGTGAAAGGGGGAAGAAAGAATGGAGAGTGAAATGAAGAAAGGGTAAAAGGAAAGGGGTACGAAAGGTGAAAGGAATTAATGGTGAAAGGAAGGGTGTAAGGAAAGAAGGAATGAAAAATGAATAGTGTAAGTAAAGAAGGAACAGGGTTAACGGACGGAAGGGTGATGTATAGATAGATGAAAGGATGGATGTTTGCACATATTGATAGAAAGAAAGGTGAACATATGGGTAAAAGGGAGAAGTTGATGGAACTTTGAAAGGGTAGATAAGTGGAGGATGGACTGACAGAAGGTTGGAAAGGTTTAAGGGAAAATGCATTGATGGGTAGATGGAACCATGAATGAATGGTTGAAAGGGTGGAGTGGAGGTTGAAAGTATAGATGAGTAGATATAAAGGTGAAATGATGGATGGATAGATGGGTAGATGGACTGATGTGAGCGTGGATGGCTAGGCGGAAGATACAAGGCAAACGAATGGATGGATGAAAGGGTGTTTGCGTGGACAGGAAAGGGTGAATAAAAAGATGAGTGGGTCTGAGGGATTGAAAAATGGATGGCTGGAAAGCTGAAAGGGTGAATGCATTCTTGGATGGATGAGTGGATTGAAAGAAAGTTGGAAAGAATCATCAAACCTTTAATCTCCAGAAAGGACCTCAAAAATGTTGCACGAGCCCTTATATTCTATTGGACTGGATTTTGAAATGCCCTTCTCAACAGTTTAATAGAGTAACACAAAGATTAGCAGATGCACTATCCTCTCCTCAGAAACCTTGTGATCAGGTATCTTCCATGGCCACCAATTTAAACCTCTGGATTATTTGTGTAGTTGACTCTATCATTCTGCTTAAATTATGACAGTCTACTCCCAAGATCCTCGCTGTCGAATGGTACAATGATGAACTTAGGGCATTGAAGTGCCAGTGCAAATTCCTCAAACAAGCTTGGAGGCGTTCCTATTCAGATGCAGACACAGCTCTTTCCAAGACCTCGCTTAGGAACTATCATGGGTAAATTAGACTGACCCACTGCTCTTTTCCCACCAATAGCATTACAACCAGTTTCAACACTTCCAAATGTTACGTCAGCTAGCAATGTGGCAGTCAGACCATCACAAGAGCCTTGCTCTGCTCTATCTGGCTTTTTCTCAGATAAAAAAAAAATTGAGAGCAATTTTGATCCACAGCGCGCTTTAGTTTCTTTCCTTTTCTCAACTCAGTATCCTCAGCCATTATTGACTCTTCACTTACAGAATTTGGGCCTGATTAAGAGTTTGCCCAACAGGGTAGTTCATTGTAACTGCAACAGAGTACTGTGTCCACCAAACCCTCAGTCCGCTCGTATCATTTAGAATTAGGCAGACTGAAGCACTCCATTGACGTAGCACCTACGGCTCCATAATGGAATACTTCCTCCGATGGCCCAATCAAGTAGAGGCCATCGAAGGAAGGGCTTTACACTGTCCACTTTATATATGGTGTATGGTGTAAAGGCTTTTTTCCCTGTTCGTAGTAGGGAGGAAATACCTGATGGGATGCGACAGGAAAAACACAATGAGAAAACTCCAACTGCAAGGCGGACATTAGTTTTTTGTTTTTCAAACATAAACTGCTGCTTTGGGAGTTTATTTTGAAAAACAAAAAACGTTTGAAAAGTTTGATTGATGCCTTTATGGCTGGCGGTATAATTCATCAAACTTTTCCTATATTGACAGAAACCATCATGACAGCAGTTCCTGTCAATGTAGACTTTTGTCCACAGGGACGGCAAACAACTCTAAATTTGGCAGCGGAGGCCCCTCGGGATGGCAGAGGTACTGACCTCTGCCTTCCCAACAGAGTAAACTCCATCCACCAAACGCTAAAATAGGCTCTTTGGACCTTTTTAGATTCTGACCTCGTCTTCAGAACAACCCCCAATATCCAGTGCTTAATTTGAGCTGGTGGTTGCAGGTGCAGCCTATCGCCACCAATTTGTGGGTACCAACACTTTTTTCCTCATCAGACTTTCATCCAGTGCAAGAGAGAGAGAAACTCACAATGTGAAAAGAAAGAGGAAGAGAAAAGCTGAAAAACAGTGACAAAGAAAGAAAGCAGAAATGAAAACAAGCACTGAAAATGCAATAGGGCTGGCATTTGTTTGAGTTAGAGCTATTTGGCATTGTAAATGGCAATGTTTTTACCCTATGTGTTATAGAGTGTATGTATGTGATGCATAGTGGGTTTATGTGGGTTGTATTGTAATAGTTAGTTTTGGTATTGTGTGGTGTGTAATTGTGTGGAATTATGTGGATAGTAATTAAATGGTAGTAAGTGTACTGGTATTATTTAGAGTGAGATTGTATTGTATTGTATTGTAATTGCATTTATATAGCGCTTACTGCCCCTGACGAGTGTGTTATGGAGTTTATTATGTGGAACAGTATTGTGCGTTGTGTAGTGGCATGTTGTGGATCTGAATTATGTGGTGTGCTGTTAAATTGTGTGGCATGATGTGGAAATCTGTGGTGTGGATTGGGGGTATGTGGCGTGTTGTGTATTTGAAATATGTTGTTTGGTGTGGAATTATGCGGTGTTTATTGGAAATGTGTGGAGTTGAATTGTGTGGCCTGGAACTGTGCGGCATTGAGCAAAATTATGCTTATTGGAAGTATGTGTCATCGTATGGAGAGCATTTATGTGGATTGCTGGTATGTGGCATAGAGTGCGTTTATGTGGGGTGTATTTATGTTGTATAGAGTACAGTGTAATTATGTGGTGTGTAATTCTGCTGCACTGAGTGTTATAATGTGAAGTGCAATTATGTTGTTTAGTGTAGAATTGTATGGAATTAAATTGTGTGGTGTTGTGTGGAATTAAGTGGTAAGGTTTGGAGTGGTATTATGTGGCATTGTGTAGGGTAGTATTATATGGTGTGGAATTATTTGGCATGATGCAAAGTTGAATTTATTTTGTGAAATGCCAATAGGTCTCGTAGGGTTGAGAGTTAGAGTTATTGGTGTTGTAAATGACAATGTCTTTTACCCATGTGTTATGCAGTGGAGTGGATGTGTGTGGAGTGGAATTATGTGGGTTGGATTGGAGTTGTTAGTTGTGGAATTGTGTAGCACTGAAATGTGTGGTGTTGAGTGGATGTGTGTAGTGGAATTATGTGGCATGGTGTGCAGTGGAATTATGTGGTTTTGAGTGTACTGGAATTATGTGGAGAGGGATTGTGTGTTGGAAAGACTGGACGGGCTGGGGCAGTGTTAGTGGAACGGCAAACCCTGCTTGACGTGCAACTCACTGCCAATGTAAAAGGTGAAAACTATGGTGCTTCTTAATAAAAGTAAAACATTCCATGTTACCCCTTCGGATATACTGGGAGGGCTGGGGCAGTGTCAGTGGCATGGGAAGTCCTGCTTAAAGTGCAACTCACTGTCACTGTAAAATAGAAAAATATGGTGGCTTTTAAAACTAGGTGTGTTATAAATTTGTGGCTGCACACAGAATGCACATAAGGAGGGCTGCATAGTTTGTAATCAGTAGTTGCACACAACATATCTCTTAATGCAAACAATATATTTCCTAACACAGCTGTTTGCTGCCATTCATGAACCACAAACGATGTCACAAGGCGAAGTGACACTCCTAATGTGCATTGTTGAAGGCAAACCATCTGACTTTCTTGGACTAACGCTTTCAAATTACATTTGTGGCAGACTAGATTTGTGTGTGTTATCTACAAGCAACAAAACATGAAACACATACCAAAGTGTTTTAAGCATCTCACGTGCCAGTGAATTTTTATATATTCCCCATGTGCCTTTTAAACCCTACAGGAAGACGCTGGCTTGCAATGACGGGAGGAACAACGAGCAAGCCAGAAAGAAAACCAAAGTCAAACGAGTTTTTAAGTGATAAGGAAATTGCAAAACACAACCAGACTCCAGGAAGGCCAAAGAAACTGCTGGAAACAAACACAGATCTGTATGGATGACACGCAGCTCTGAAATTACCTGACAACGTGGTTTAAAAACGATTTTTTTTCTATTAATTAAACAAAGTGTGTAACCCTTTACAATGCATTGTGCTTTCCGTTTAAGTCTTAATCTAAATTACAATAAATAACATCTGTTTGGAACGCATTTTATAACAAACTCTTGTTACAATGGGGGAGAGCATAGGCGTAGGCAGTGCAGCCCATGAGAGGGAGTGAAGAGCAGCTGTGAGGGGCGGGAGATGTTTTTGGAAGGGCAGGGGAGATTAAGTGAACTGGGAGCAGCAGCGAGGAGAGAGCAAAAGGCAAAGTAGTACACTGAAGGAAAACATCTGGCCCATAGTGTAAGGATCCATGTAGCAGGGTCAGTCTCCAGGGCGGAACAAAAGGAGGGACTACTAAGTGTATTCACCAATGAAAAGTTAGCATTTCTTAAGGACAGTAAAAGGAACCAATGAAAAAGTGGGCATTTTTGTGAAACCCATATCCTAGATACTGCATGTCTCTTCGAGACAGCGCATGCAGCGCATGAGCTGCCTAGGCGAGACCTAAAAACCTGCAAGAGTGAGATAAAGAGACAGAGAGTGTCTAGTGGTGGCTAAAAGAGGCAAGAGATGGAATCAAGACTACACAGCTTTGCTACTCTGCACCTTGACCTTCAATAGCGCCAGCCATGGGCTTGTGATTACAAATTTAGGCCTGGAACTTATTGTTTTACAAATTTATCACTGCCACTATCAAATCGGATTCTCCCCTTGACCCACACCCTCACCACATCTTTTCGCGTTGCAAAGGACTTCTTAGCCCTACCATCATCGGCTTCTGCAATCAGTCACCGGCCTCTGCTGTCATGTCAGAAGCATGGAAACATGTCAAGATCTGCCTCTTTTTTTAGGAAACGCACCACTGATCCAAGGTCTTATCTAACTACAGACCTATTTCTCTCCTGCCTTGTCCTGCTAAGCTGATCGAAAAAATAATTAACTCATAATTGTCATCTTTTCTTGAATCTAATGCTTTGTTAGATTCCTCCTATTTGGGCTTTCATTGTACACACAGTACCAAAACTGCTCTACTGGTTGCTACCAACAACCTCTGTCTAATCTTGGATTAGCGCGCTTCTGCTGCACTGATCCTCCTAAATCCCTCGATGGCATATGACACCATCTGGCATGCCGCACTTCTTAATCACTTACACATGTCCGACATCTGCTTGAGAACACCTAATTGTCTTAATTCTTTCCTTATGGACAGAACCCTAAGGACCCTGCTTCCTCTGGATCATTCCCCAGTCATGCAGCTAATATGTGGCATTTCACAAGGATAATTTCTAAGTTCAACTCTCTTTAGTGTTTATATGGCTCCACTGGCTGGGATAATTAGATAATTATGATACGAAATTGTCTCATATGCAAACGATACACAGGTCATCGTCTCAATATATAGCAACATCGCTGAAACCCGAAGATAAATTCCAGTCCTGCATAAGCTCCATGGCCAACTGAATACAAGCAAATTGCCTGAAACTCATAGGGAATAAGGCTGAGGTATTAATAGCTGGAAAATTTGCTGATTGCTAGTCAGATGCCTTGTGGCCTTTAGAACTGGGTGCTACTCCTTCTGCGACTAAGCCCGCTAAAAATTTAGAAATTATATTAGAAAGGGACCTGGCCATGGTTCCCCAAGTTAACTTGGTTTTGGACACTTGCTTCGCCATTATGAAATTCCTACAGAAGGTGTTTGCCTTTGATCCAGCGCTTACAATAAAAATAATTTCTCCTACTATGCTTTTGGGTCATCCAGGTGCAATTATTTCTCTAACACACACACTATATCCATATGACGGTGGGGCCCATAACACCGCATATACATTCACTTACTCATTTATTTCCCTGGATTTTCCTCCGACATGAAACCTAGGAGAAAACGATTTGCTGGAAGGAGACGGGATACCTCTTTTATAAAGACACAATAATTCTCATTTGCTTTTAAGGTATTCCGCTCATTGGTCGATGGACCAACTAGTAGGAATCAGTTGATGGTGATTAAGACCAGCTCAATCACAATGAACTCTTTTACCAATTCATTATTATCATTATGCTAAAGAAAATCACTGAGTCATTTGTTTAAAGAATAATAAAGTTTATATAAAGTTTTGAATGCAGGAAATTCGAGATTAATTTATTATTCAGATCATTGCGTTTATCATCAATATAAGAATAGTTGTAATTGCATGACAATTTTATTAGACGGAAATGAAGTTATCATACTAAGAACTCTATAGATCAACCTATCTATCTCTCTGGGAAATCCTAATAATTCTAATATAATTATTATCAAATGCTAGTTCTCCTAAAGCGGCATTTTATACTCAACTGGAAAAGGAAAATAACAGCAGCAGCATCAGCTCGTCAGCATCAGCAACCGCAAACTCTCCCATCTACAGCATCTAACTTCTTCAGCATCTCCCGCAGCATCCCGCAGCATTCTAACCCCTCCCACCAAGAGTAGGTCTTCTTATACCCTAATTCTAGCTTACAACATAAAATGTTTCTTCTTACATAGCGTGATTCATTCTCATTGGTCCAAAACTCAGGTCCCTATACATTTTAATCAAACTTCCTGGTCTTAACTAGTTCCGTGAGGAATGTCCATGCAAGCATCGTTTCCCACAGTTCATGCACTTGCTCATCCGTTTTCGATCAGTCCAAATTGTTTCTTTTTCTGCAACAATTTATATAATAGAGTTCTTTCTATTGATTCAACCAGGCTTCTCACGCTTCTTGCTGATCATCTTGGCACACATCTGCTCAGAAGGGTCACAGCAGCCTTGACCATACTTTCATCTTAGCCTCTCGGCATCAGCACGTGATCATCCCTTTGCAACAGCCTCTCTCTTCTATCACATGGTCGCATCCGCTCCTGCGCACTCTAGTAACTCGCGGCCATTTTATATTACTGCTCGGCAGGCCTAAGCGCACTATTTCTAAAGAAAACAAAATATTATTAAAACAATGAAATATAAACCCTTTCGTTTCCTCCCGTCTTTCTACGTACCCCAATTAGGTATTACCTAGCAGAAGCAAACATATAAAGCTGTCCCTTACTTACCATCGCTTTATTTTGCAACCACACGTTTTATTCAAAGCACAAATCATGCATTTTATTATTATTTTAGTACGCAAAATATTATGTTATGTTAGAAACGTAAACAATTATTAGTTCATTATTTTGCACATTAAACTGCGTGTTATCCTTAACCCTTTACATACATTGTTGGTTATTTACTTAAACGAACATGTTTATTAATATTATACGAAAATATTAGGAGGTTAAAATTTTTATATTTACCCTGCTCCATCAACTCCCCCTTTGGTGATTTTTAACATCACCACAAAAACCTAAGTTATACAATTTTCTCAGACAGCATATATCTTTTATCCATTTGCTTTTGTTAGTTTTATACTTCTGTATCGCTTTCAACTTGTCTCTTTGTTTTCTTGTACATGTTCTCTTTTATTTCTTCTAACTCTATTTCACCTATTTCTCTCTCTCTTTGTTTATCATGTTTTCTTTTTCTATCTTATTCTGCTTTCTTCTTCTCTTTATACATGTTACTGCAAGCTTCAATACTAATATTATTATTATTATCATGGTTGCTATTATTATAACTTTCCCTATTATTAATCCACTCATTCTTGTTAACCAATTCGTTACAGAAGAAAACCCTTTACCAAGTTTTCCCCAAACACTTGCAACCTCCAGTGGTACTAGTTCTTTGTACAAATTTGTAATATTTGTTATATACTTCTGTATATTTTCGCTTTTATCAGGAATGTAAGTGCAACAATGTTGGACTTTCAACATTCCACAGACTCCGCCCTCTTTTGCCAAAAGAATGTCAAGGGCAAGACGATTTTGCATCACCATAGCTCTCATGGCAACCATCTTGGTATTTACCATTAAGAACCCTCCAGCAGTATTGGTAGATAAACGATCTACTACTGTGGATAATTTCCGAATTCTGAATGCATTCAAAGATATTCCCACTGCTGGTATCAATGCACCAAAAATATCACCTACTATTTCTGAAAAACTTTCCCTTTTTCTACGTGTAAAGGTATTTATCATTTTGTGTGTTCCTTTTTCTTTTCTATCCACATGAAAAATCTTTGGAAAGACCAGGCCTAAATAACATGATCCATACCAATGGTCCGGTAACCTATAATAAGCCCTATTCCCACAAATGTAATAAATCCCTGGAAATATTGGATCTTTTCCCCCTTTGAATCCCCATCCACCTATAATTTGGTAATTGTCATGGCAATTACTGGAACCCACAAAATAATTATCATATCTTGTCTTATTTCTTCTAATGCACAACCTTCCCTGTTGGGGCCAATCCAGAGTCATAGCTGCATTTGTCTTTTTCTTGTCATGATGGTCTTCCTCAAACGCCCAAAGAGGTGTTTTTGTCTCTTCTATTACTTTTCTTTCAAATTTCACTCTTCTCTCCTCGACCATTTCTAGGAATACCTTTTCTTCCTTCTTTAACTCACAGGTAAGGTTGTACCTAAATATATTATCTAATGTTAAAATCTTATCTTCTAAGAAATATTCACCAAATATCTTTCCCTCTTTTATTTTATTAAGCTCGGGAACTACAGAAACCTTTGCAAAAATCCTATCTATATCAGTGTAATAATATTCTAATCTGCCTGTTTTATAAAATAAGCTTGCTAATACACTACATGTTATTCCATACGTCAAAGGGAGGTGATGATAAGTCACACCCTCTGCTACAGATGCAGGCAACTGCATACAAACATAGCAATCCCTTACATCCATTGTTTCTATGTACTCATACAGTAATTTAGTAAACACATTCTTTGAAAAATCTGTTATTGATTTGTCCTTATGTAATTCTGCACTACTCCTTAAAATAACTGGCTCTTGAGTGTTAGCTCCTTTTTCTTTCTCAGTGTTATTAGATTTTTCCACTACAGCTAAACTAATTGGAATAGTTATTGCTAAAACTACCCATACTGTTATTAATAATCCTGTACAAAAACAGCACATTTTGCACCATCTACTTAAAAACTCACATCTACATTTTCTATCTCTAATATTCTCCATTTTGTACTTGTTTTCTAGAAAATTGTGTCACTACACCTCAGAAATGACTTGCTTGCCACTCTGTACTTTCAAAATTTTGTCTTTGCTTGGTTCTTTCTTTTAATTCTCTCTCAGAATTCTTTCTTTGTCACATCCGGTAAATTCATCAGTTCAGTGTTTTGTCAAATCCGGTAAACTATCTACAGAAACCTCTTCAGGTTTGTTGCTTCAGGTTTGTTGCACTTCACTTTCTCCCATCAGGTTTCTTTGTTCTGGGTTTTCGTGAGTGTTCAATTCTTCTTTGTAACTAGTCAGAGCACGATACAACCATTCAGGTGATCTGTACTTCTGATTCACTTTCTTTATTCTTTTTGTTTTCTGCAAGTGTTTACCACCTTGTTTTCCTTGCTCCTTTTGACTTGTTATTTCATTCACTTGTTCAGCACTTTTTCCATCCAATTTTACGATTCTGTATCTTAATTTTCTTACTTCGTCGGGCCAATTGTCTCCTTTTTTGGCCTTTTTGCTTCACTTCCTTTTTCCTCTCTTTCTGTTTTCCAATTTCTTTTTCTTGTCTCTAGTTTTTCATTTCTTTCTTCTCCACTTTCTTCTGATTCTGTTTCAATCTTTTCGTTATTTCCTCTTATTTTGAAACTAATTATTTCGCTTTCAGCTACTTGTGGTTCTCTTATGCTTTCAAAATTCCACTTTGTTTTTGAAATTTCTTCTCCTTCTGAATGTTCTGTATCAGATTCTGAACTAGTATCAGATATTTCCAGATGTCGACTTACAGGTCGATCTTCAAATTCTGGAACCTCAGCTATTTCTTCTATTTCTTCTTCTTCTTCTATCGTTTCACTTGTAGTTGGGTCTTCCAGATGTCGACTTACAGGTCGATCTTCAAGTTCTGGCACCCTGTTTGTCTCCTCTTCTCTTTCTGATGCTGAACTGTTGTCTAATATTTCCAGATGTCGACTCACAGGTCGATCTTTAGGTTCTGGAGCTCTGATGGTGTGGCTGGCATGTACCCAGTGTTTCACTCCTGCACACTTAACTGCGGTGGTCGTCACTAGGATCACTTGTCGTGGTTCGTCCCAGCGAGGAACCAAACAATTTCTTCTCCGGTGGACTTTTATTCGAACCCAATCTCCTGGATTCAAGTCGTGTGCTGGTTTTCTTTCAAGAGTGGTCTCATCCGATCCAACCTGATGAAACACAGAACGCACCACATCAGCCAATCCTTTGCAATAATCCAGTACTAGATCATCAGTTATAGTCAGTAGCTTGTTGACAGGTACTTGTGCTTGTCTCATTGCTCGTCCCATGATTATCTCATGTGGTCTGAGTCCAGTCTTCCTTTCCGGAATACTTCTGATTGTCATCAGAACCAATGGCAAAGCATCTGGCCATTTCAGTCCTGTAGCTTGACACATTTTTCCTAACCTGTTTTTGATTGTTCCATTCACTTGCTCTACTATTCCAGAAGCCTCTGGTCTGTATGCACAATGCAGTTTCTGTTTAATACTAAGGGCTTCACAAATCAGTTTAACTAATTCGTTTTGGAAATGTGTTCCTCTATCTGTTTCAATTGTGACTGGAAAACCATACCTCGGAATGAATTCTCGCAGCAAAAGTTTTGCTACTGTGATACTGTCATTCCTTCTTGTTGGATATGCCTCCACCCAACGGGAAAACAAACAGACGACCACTAAAACATACCTCAATCTGCTGCAAGGTGGCATTTCTATGAAATCCATCTGCATTCTGGTGAAAGGACCCCCTTCTCGTCCTATTCTTCCTAGACTCACTACTGTCTTCCTTCCTGGATTTAACTGTTGACAAGTCAGACATCTTTGACAAAGACTTCAGCTATGGCTCTGAATTTTGGATTGTACCATGTTTGTCTAAAAAGTCTGATCATTGAATCTCTCCCAATATGGGCTTGCCCATGGTACATCCGTGCCATGTCAGAAATCATGCTATCAGGCATAACTGGTCTCTCATCCCTGTAAACCCATACATCAGTTTCTTCATGTTTCCTACATCCTGCTTTTAGCCAAGTATCTTTCTCTTCATCTTCTGCAGCTTCTTGTAACTGTCTTACCTCATCCCATGTTTCAATTGAGTTAGTAAAAAGCAATGGACAAGAAATATGCTCTCTCTCTCGGCATTTATTCAAAGAAACCACATTCTTTGCACAGTACTGTGCCATTTCGTCAGCATATTTGTTGCCAACAGTAATGTAGTCTTCCCCATCTTTATGTGCATTGCACTTCACTACAGCAATCTCTTTAGGCAGCTGTATCGCCTCAAGCAACTTTTTCACAAAATCTCCATTTCTTATGGGTGTCCCTGCAGACGTCAAGAAACCCCTTTGTGACCAAATCTGACCAAAATCATGCACGACTCCAAAGCCGTACTGGCTGTCAGTCATAATCGTAACCCGTACATTTCTTCCCACCTTACATGCTTGAATCAGAGCTACTAATTCTGCAACTTGGGCAGACCGTACACCTTTCAAACAAGATGCTTCCAATACAGTTGCTACTGTGCAAACTGCATATGCTGCACTTAGAACTCCATCACTCGTTCTTAAACATGAGCCATCCACAAACAGAATATAATCTGATTCTTTCAAAGGCTCATCTCGTATATCAGCTCTTGGTTTAGTACAGTATTCGAGCACATTCAGACAATCGTGATCTACTTCATCCATTTCAATCACATTCTCTTCATCTGGCAATGATGTTGAAGGATTCACATTCATACATCTGTCAATGGTCACATTATCTGCACTCAAAATTACCTTTTCATACCTAGTCAGCCGACTATGTGTCATGTATTGTGTTTTCGTTCTTGTCAAAAGAATTTCCACAGAATGGGGAACATACACTCTCAATGGATACCCCATCACTATGCCTTCACTCTGTTCCAGACTCACACAAGTAGCAGCAACTGCTTTCAAACATCCAGGCAACGCTTTTGCTACAGGGTCTAAAACAGCTGAAAAATATGCAATTGGTCTTTTCATAGTTCCATGTCTCTGCACCAAAACTGAAAATGCACATCCATCTCTTTCACTGCAAAACAGCTCGAAATCTTTCTCATAGTCAGGCATTCCCAATGCTGGAGCCTCACACAATTTGTTTTTCAGCTCTCTGAATGCTTTCATTTCTTCATCATTCATTTCAAAAGGATCTTTAACATCTTTCTTTGTCAGTTTCTGCAATGGTTTAGCAATTAGTGAAAAACCGCTTATCCATTGTCGACAATATCCAACCATTCCCAAAAACATTCTTACCTCTCTTTGTGTCATTGGAGCTCTCATTCCTTGAATCATTTTTATTCTCTCTGTCGTTACCTTTCGTACTCCTTTCTCAATTTTATGCCCTAAATACTGGACTTCTTGTTTACAAAACTGCAATTTTGAAGGGGACACTATGGGGTCGAATCCGATTCGGGCCGGAAAAAGCACCGACCGACTCGGAGCCGGTATTAATTCCGACCGACACGTACCTGTGGCGCCCGACCCGCCAAGTACGATGCAAAGCGTGCAAAATCCGACCGACACGTACGGAACCCAAGCCGAACGACCGAGCCGCACGGAAAACAGCAATCCGGCCGGAAAAACACGCGAATCGAACCGACCGACACGCACCCGGAACAAATCCGACCGAAACATACCCGCGAACTCCAAACCGCCAAGTACGATGCAAGGCTCGAAAACCACGACTGAGTCGTACGGAGGACAAGCCGTACGACCAACACGCATACAAAACTGCGAGCCGAAGTAACACAAAACACCGCGACCGACGCGTACGCAGCATAGAAAATAGCACAAACACAGCGTGAACGAAACGGAGAAGACCGTACGAGACAACTGCAGGGTCCGACTCGGTCACAAGAACGTTTCCAACATGCACAGAAAGTACTAAGGGAAAATACACAAAAAAAGGCCAAACAAGCAATTACAAAGCCAATAAATACTGGGGGGGTGGGGACAGAGAACAAAGACACACCCACAACTCCACCCATATAAAGGACACAAATCCCAACCA